>CM032160.1:32990742-33260108 GCA_018901935.1 Pugionium cornutum | reverse complement strand
TAGATTTACCTTCAAATATGTGATGTAGTTTATCCTATATATCATTTATGTATTTTTCTTTACCGAATAATATTATCAAAACTGGAATTTTCGAGCGTAATTGATGTTTTCGATTCCGGAATGGCTACTTTTTCTCTCCTTCGGTAATGATTATTTTAAGTATTGATGAATTTTTTAGAGAAAAAAACATCGGTTTACTTTTTTCGGATCGTGTTTATTCTTCGTTGAATCTGACCTTTAGATAATTTTAAAATCTTTAGTCGTGTCTATTTACTAGATTTTCATTTGACATTAAATTTGGAATTTTTTAGCGTAACCAACATTTTCATGAGAAAAATTAAACTATAAATTGAAAAAGAATCCAAATATAATATTTTAATTATATTTTTAATTTATTTATGATAAATTAAAATATTTTCATGAATTTGATATATAGAGATATTGATTGTTTACACAAAATTGAAAGCAAAAGAAGCTAATAAGGATTATATTATTTTTTAAAGTTATTACCAAAATATATATCACTAGCATGGCAATATATTCAACTTTATATTTTTGAAGTCAAATAAAAATTAAATTTATTACCAAAAGTAAAAAAAAAATCTTGAAGTTTTTAGGCACATATTATGGGTTTATAATAAATATATTTTGACTTTATTTTACAGAATTTTATCTATAAATACATCTTCAATAATTTAATTTTATTCATCTTTCTACTTAAACAAAATTTTTGATGGAAGGACAAAACAACAACACAAAGCGTAATCCTTGTGCTGTTTGCATCACAAAAAACAAAAAATGCAGCAAATATTGCGAATTTGCTCGATATTTTCCATTAGAATTGTATATTTTGCAAACTAATTTCTTCACCTAAGTTGTTAATGATAATCATGATTTACTGAAAAAAAATCATTTTTTGAATTAACAGGCAAAAGGAATTCGAAAGTGCAAATGAACTGTTTGGTACATCAAATATTATAAGAATGATGAAACTTGCTTCTCATGAACACAAACCTATGTTGGCAGTTTCCATACTCAAGGAAGGTGATGCATGGACTAATGATCCAGAAAGAGGTGGTTTTGGATTGCTACGAAAGCTCATGTGGGAGGTTCATTTACACAAATGCTATCTCCACGAGTTGAAAGAGAAGATTAAAGTTGTAAAAGAAAAAAAACAATTAGATTTACCTTCAAATATGTGATGTAGTTTATCCTATATATCATTTATGTATTTTTCTTTACCGAATAATATTATCAAAACTGGAATTTTCGAGCGTAACTGATGTTTTCGATTCCGGAATGGCTACTTTTTCTCTCCTTCGGTAATGATTATTTTAAGAATTGATGAATTTTTTAGAGAAAGAAACATCGGTTTACTTTTTTTGGATCGTGTTTACACTTCGTTGAATCTGACCTTTAGATAATTTTAAAATCTTTAGTCCTGTCTATTTACTAGATTTTCATTAGACATTAAATTTGGAATTTTTTAGCGTAACCAACATTTTCATGAGAAAAATTAAACCATAAATTGAAAAAGAATCCAAATATAATATTTTAATTATATTTTAATTTATATATGATAAATGAAATATTTTCATGAATTTGTTATATAGAGATATTGATTGTTTACACAAAATTGAAAGCAGAAGAAGCTAATAAGGATTATATTTATTTTCAAAGTTATTACCAAAATATATATCACTAGCATGGCAATATATTCAACTTTATATTTTTGAAGTCAAATAAAAATTAAATTTATTACCAAAAGTAAAAAAAAATCTTGAAGTTTTTAGGCACATATTATGGGTATATAATAAATATATTTAGACTTTATTTTACAGAATTTTAATTATAAATACATCTTCAATAATTTAATTTTATTCATCTTTCTACTTAAACAAAATTTTTGATGGAAGGACAAAACGACAACACAAAGCGTAATCCTTGTGCTGTTTGCATCACAAAAAAAAAAAAATGCAGCAAATATTGCGAATTTGCTCGATATTTTCCATTAGAATTGTATATTTTGCAAATTAATTTCTTTACCTAAGTTGTTAATGATAATCATGATTTATTGAAAAAAAATCATTTTTTGAATTAACAGGCAAGAGGAATTCGAAAGTGCAAATGAACTGTTTGGTACATCAGATATTATAAGAATGATGAAACTTGCTTCTCATGAACACAAACCTATGTTGGCAGTTTCCATACTCAAGGAAGGTGATGCATGGACTAATGATCCAGAAAGAGGTGGTTTTGGATTGCTACGAAAGCTCATGTGGGAGATTCATTTACACAAATGCTATCTCCACGAGTTGAAAGAGAAGATTAAAGTTGAAAAAGAAAAAAACCAATTAGATTTACCTTCAAATATGTGATGTAGTTTATCCTATATATCATTTATGTATTTTTCTTTATCGAATAATATTATCAAAACTGGAATTTTCGAGCGTAACTGTTATTTTCGATTTCGGAATGACTACTTTTTCTTTCCTTCGGTAATGATTATTTTAAGAATTGATAAATTTTTTAGAGAAAAAAACATCAGTTTACTTTTTTCTGATCGTGTTTACACTTCGTTGAATTTGACCTTTAGATAATTTTAAAATCTTTAGTCCTGTCTATTTACTAGATTTTCATTTGACATTAAATTTGGAATTTTTGAGCGTAACCAACATTTTCATGAGAAAAATTAAACCATAAATTGAAAAAGAATCCAAATATAATATTTTAATTATATTTTTAACTTATTTATGATAAATAAAATATTTTCATGAATTTGATATATAGAAATATTGATTGTTTACACAAAATTGAAAGCAGAAGAAGCTAATAAGGATTATATTATTTTTTAAAGTTATTACCAAAATATATATCACTCGCATGGCAATATATTCAACTTTATATTTTTGAAGTCAAATAAAAATTAAATTTATTACCAAAAGTAAAAAAAAAATCTTGAAGTTTTTAGGCACATATTATGGGTATATAATAAATATATTTTGACTTTATTTTACAGAATTTTATCTATAAATACATCATCAATAATTTAATTTTATTCATCTTTCAACTTAAACAAAATTTTTGATGGAAGGAGAAAACGACAACACAAAGCGTAATCCTTGTGGTGTTTGCATCACAAAAAACAAAAAATGCAGCAAATATTGCGAATTTGCTCGATATTTTCCATTAGAATTGTATATTTTGCAAACTAATTTCTTTACCTAAGTTGTTAATGATAATCATGATTTACTGAAAAAATCATTTTTTTGAATTAACAAGCAAGAGGAATTCGAAAGTGCAAATGAACTGTTTGGTACATCAAATATTATAAGAATGATGAAACTTGCTTCTCATGAACACAAACCTATGTTGGCAGTTTCCATACTCAAGGAAGGTGATGCATGGACTAATGATCCAGAAAGAGGTGGTTTTGGATTGCTACGAAAGCTCATGTGGGAGATTCATTTACACAAATGCTATCTCCACGAGTTGAAAGAGAAGATTAAAACTGAAAAGGAAAAAAAACAATTAGATTTACCTTCAAATATGTGATGTAGTTTGTCCTATATATCATTTATGTATTTTTCTTTACCGAATAATATTATCAAAACTGGAATTTTCGAGCGTAACTCATGTTTTCGATTCCGGAATGGCTACTTTTTCTCCCCTTCGGTAATGATTATTTTAAGAATTGACGAATTTTTTAGAGAAAAAAACATCAGTTTACTTTTTTCGGATCGTGTTTACACTTCGTTGAATTTGACCTTTAGATAATTTTAAAATCTTTAGTCCTGTCTATTTACTAGATTTTCATTTGACATTAAATTTGGAATTTTTGAGCGTAACCAACATTTTCATGAGAAAAATTAAACCATAAATTGAAAAAGAATCCAAATATAATACTTTAATTATATTTTTAATTTATTTATGATAAATAAAATATTTTCATGAATTTGATATATAGAAATATTGATTGTTTACACAAAATTGAAAGCAAAAGAAGCTAACAAAGATTATATTATTTTTTAAAGTTATTACCAAAATATATATCACTAGCATGGCAATATATTCAACTTTATATTTTTGAAGTTAAATAAAAATTAAATTTATTACCAAAAGTAAAAAAAAAATCTTGAAGTTTTTAGGCACATATTATGGGTATATAATAAATTTATTTTGACTTTATTTTACAGAATTTTATCTATAAATATATCTTCAATAATTTAATTTTATTCATCTTTCTACTTAAATAAAATTTTTGATGGAAGGACAAAACGACAACACAAAGCGTAATCCTTGTGCTGTTTGCATCACAAAAAACAAAAAATGCAGCAAATATTGCGAATTTGCTCGATATTTTCCATTAGAATTGTATATTTTGCAAACTAATTTCTTTACCTAAGTTGTTAATGATAATAATGATTTACTGAAAAAAATCATTTTTTGAATTAACAGGCAAGAGGAATTCCAAAGTGCAAATGAACTGTTTGGTACATCAAATATTATAAGAATGATGAAACTTGCTTCTCCTGAACACAAACCTATGTTGGCAGTTTCCATACTCAAGGAAGGTGATGCATGGACTAATGATCCAGAAAGAGGTGGTTTTGGATTGCTACGAAAGCTCATGTGGGAGATTCATTTACACAAATGCTATCTCCATGAGTTGAAAGAGAAGATTAAAGTTGAAAAAGAAAAAAACAATTAGATTTACCTTCAAATATGTGATGTAGTTTATCCTATATATCATTTATGTATTTTTCTTTACCGAATAATATTATCAAAACTGGAATTTTCGAGCGTAACTGATGTTTTCGATTCCGGAATGGCTACTTTTTCTCTCCTTCGGTAATGATTATTTTAAGAATTGATGAATTTTTTAGAGAAAAAAACATCGGTTTACTTTTATCGGATCGTGTTTACACTTCGTTGAATCTGACCTTTACATAATTTTAAAATCTTTAGTCCTGTCTATTTACTAGATTTTCATTTGACATTAAATTTGGATTTTTTGAGCGTAACCAACATTTTCATAAGAAAAATTAAACCATAAATTGAAAAAGAATCCAAATATAATATTTTAATTATATTTTAATTTATTTATGATAAATAAAATATTTTCATGAATTTGATATATAGAGATATTGATTGTTTACACAAAATTGAAAGCAGAAGAAGCTAATAAGGATTATATTATTTTTTAAAGTTATTACCAAAATATATATCACTAGCATGGCAATATATTCAACTTTATATTTTTGATGTCAAATAAAAATTAAATTTATTACCAAAAGTAAAAAAAAATCTTGAAGTTTTTAGGCACATATTATGGCTATGTAATAAATATATTTTGACTTTATTTTACAGAATTTTATCTATAAATACATCTTCAATAATTTAATTTTATTCATCTTTCTACTTAAACAAAAATTTTGATGGAAGGACAAAACGACAACACAAAGCGTAATCCTTGTGCTGTTTGCATCACAAAAAACAAAAAATGCAGCAAATATTGCGAATTTGCTCGATATTTTCCATTAGAATTGTATATTTTGCAAACTAATTTCTTTACCTAATTTTTTAATGATAATCATGATTTACTGAAAAAATCATTTTTTGAATTAACAGGCAAGAGGAATTCCAAAGTGCAAATGAACTGTTTGGTACATCAAATATTATAAGAATGATGAAACTTGCTTCTCATGAACACAAACCTATGTTGGCAGTTTCCATACTCAAGGAAGGTGATGCATGGACTAATGATCCAGAAAGAGGTGGTTTTGGATTGCTACGAAAGCTCATGTGGGAGATTCATTTACACAAATGCTATCTCCATGAGTTGAAAGAGAAGATTAAAGTTGAAAAAGAAAAAAACAATTAGATTTACCTTCAAATATGTGATGTAGTTTATCCTATATATCATTTATGTATTTTTCTTTACCGAATAATATTATCAAAACTGGAATTTTCGAGCGTAACTGATGTTTTCGATTCTGGAATGGCTACTTTTTCTCTCCTTCGGTAATGATTATTTTAAGAATTGATGAATTTTTTAGAGAAAAAAACATCGGTTTACTTTTATCGGATCGTGTTTACACTTCGTTGAATCTGACCTTTACATAATTTTAAAATCTTTAGTCTTGTCTATTTACTAGATTTTCATTTGACATTAAATTTGGATTTTTTGACCGTAACCAACATTTTCATAAGAAAAATTAAACCATAAATTGAAAAAGAATCCAAATATAATATTTTAATTATATTTTTAATTTATTTATGATAAATAAAATATTTTCATGAATTTGATATATAGAGATATTGATTGTTTACACAAAATTGAAATCAGAAGAAGCTAATAAGGATTATATTATTTTTTAAAGTTATTACCAAAATATATATCACTAGCATGGCAATATATTCAACTTTATATTTTTGAAGTCAAATAAAAATTAAATTTATTACCAAAAGTAAAAAAAAAAAACTTGAAGTTTTTAGGCACATATTATGCGTATATAATAAATATATTTGGACTTTATTTTACAGAATTTTATCTATAAATACATCTTCAATAATTTAATTTTATTCATCTTTCTTCTTAAACAAAATTTTTGATGGAAGGACAAAACGACAACACGAAGCGTAATCTTTGTGCTGTTTGCATCACAAAAAACAAAAAATGCAGCAAATATTGCGAATTTGCTCGATATTTTCCATTAGAATTGTATATATTACAAACTAATTTCTTTACCTAAGTTGTTAATGATAATCATGATTTACTGAAAAAATCATTTTTTGAATTAACAGGCAAGAGGAATTCAAAAGTGCAAATGAACTGTTGGGTACATCAAATATTATAAGAATGATGAAACTTGCTTCTTATGAACACAAACCTATGTTGGCAGTTTCCATACTCAAGGAAGGTGATGCATGGATTAATGATCCAGAAAGAGGTGGTTTTGGATTGCTACGAAAGCTCATGTGGGAGATTCATTTACACAAATGCTATCTCCACGAGTTGAAAGAGAAGATTAAAGTTGAAAAAGAAAAAAAACAATTGGATTTACCTTCAAATATGTGATAAAGTTTATCCTATATATCATTTATGTATTTTTCTTTACCGAATAATATTATCAAAACTAGAATTTTCGAGCGTAACTCATGTTTTCGATTCCGGAATGGCTACTTTTTCTCTCCTTCGGTAATGATTATTTTAAGAATTGATAAATTTTTTAGAGAAAAAAACATCGGTTTACTTTTTTCGGATCGTGTTTACACTTCGTTGAATCTGACCTTTAGATAATTTTAAAATCTTTAGTTCTATCTATTTACTAGATTTTCATTTGACATTAAATTTGGAATTTTTTAGCGTAACCAACATTTTCATGAGAAAAATTAAACCATAAATTGACAAAAAATCCAAATATAATATTTTAATTATATTTTTAATTTATTTATGATAAATAAAATATTTTCATGAATTTGATATATAGAGATATTGATTGTTTACACAAAATTGAAAGCAGAAGAAGCTAATAAGGATTATATTATTTTTTAAAGTTATTACCAAAATATATATCACTAGCATGGCAATATATTCAACTTTATATTTTTGAAGTCAAATTAAAATTAAATTTATTACCAAAAGTAAAAAAAAAATCTTGAAGTTTTTAGGCACATATTATGGGTATATAATAAATATATTTAGACTTTATTTTACAGAATTTTAATTATAAATACATCTTCAATAATTTAATTTTATTCATCTTTCTACTTAAACAAAATTTTTGATGGAAGGACAAAACGATAACACAAAGCGTAATCCTTGTGCTGTTTGCATCACAAAAAAAAAAAAATGCAGCAAATATTGCGAATTTGCTCGATATTTTCCATTAGAATTGTATATTTTGCAAATTAATTTCTTTACCTAAGTTGTTAATGATAATCATGATTTATTGAAAAAAAATCATTTTTTGAATTAACAGGCAAGAGGAATTCGAAAGTGCAAATGAACTGTTTGGTACATCAGATATTATAAGAATGATGAAACTTGCTTCTCATGAACACAAACCTATGTTGGCAGTTTCCATACTCAAGGAAGGTGATGCATGGACTAATGATCCAGAAAGAGGTGGTTTTGGATTGCTACGAAAGCTCATGTGGGAGATTCATATACACAAATGCTATCTCCACGAGTTGAAAGAGAAGATTAAAGTTGAAAAAGAAAAAAACCAATTAGATTTACCTTCAAATATGTGATGTAGTTTATCCTATATATCATTTATGTATTTTTCTTTACCGAATAATATTATCAAAACTGGAATTTTCGAGCGTAACTGTTGTTTTCGATTTCGGAATGACTACTTTTTCTCTCCTTCGGTAATGATTATTTTAAGAATTGATAAATTTTTTAGAGAAAAAAACATCAGCTTACTTTTTTCGGATCGTGTTTACACTTCGTTGAATTTGACCTTTAGATAATTTTAAAATCTTTAGTCCTGTCTATTTACTAGATTTTCATTTGACATTAAATTTGGAATTTTTGAGCGTAACCAACATTTTCATGAGAAAAATTAAACCATAAATTGAAAAAGAATCCAAATATAATATTTTAATTATATTTTTAACTTATTTATGATAAATAAAATATTTTCATGAATTTGATATATAGAAATATAGATTGTTTACACAAAATTGAAAGCAGAAGAAGCTAATAAGGATTATATTATTTTTTAAAGTTATTACCAAAATATATATCACTCGCATGGCAATATATTCAACTTTATATTTTTGAAGTCAAATAAAAATTAAATTTATTACCAAAAGTAAAAAAAATCTTGAAGTTTTTAGGCACATATTATGGGTATATAATAAATATATTTTGACTTTATTTTACAGAATTTTATCTATAAATACATCTTCAATAATTTAATTTTATTCATCTTTCAACTTAAACAAAATTTTTGATGGAAGGAGAAAACGACAACACAAAGTGTAATCCTTGTGGTGTTTGCATCACAAAAAACAAAAAATGCAGCAAATATTGCGAATTTGCTCGATATTTTCCATTAGAATTGTATATTTTGCAAACTAATTTCTTTACCTAAGTTGTTAATGATAATCATGATTTACTGAAAAAATCATTTTTTTGAATTAACAAGGAAGAGGAATTCGAAAGTGCAAATGAACTGTTTGGTACATCAAATATTATAAGAATGATGAAACTTGCTTCTCATGAACACAAACCTATGTTGGCAGTTTCCATACTCAAGGAAGGTGATGCATGGACTAATAATCCAGAAAGAGGTGGTTTTGGATTGCTACGAAAGCTCATGTGGGAGATTCATTTACACAAATGCTATCTCCACGAGTTGAAAGAGAAGATTAAAACTGAAAAGGAAAAAAAACAATTAGATTTACCTTCAAATATGTGATGTAGTTTGTCCTATATATCATTTATGTATTTTTCTTTACCGAATAATATTATCAAAACTGGAATTTTCGAGCGTAACTCATGTTTTCGATTCCGGAATGGCTACTTTTTCTCCCCTTCGGTAATGATTATTTTAAGAATTGACGAATTTTTTAGAGAAAAAAACATCAGTTTACTTTTTTCGGATCGTGTTTACACTTCGTTGAATTTGACCTTTAGATAATTTTAAAATCTTTAGTCCTGTCTATTTACTAGATTTTCATTTGACATTAAATTTGGAATTTTTGAGCGTAACCAACATTTTCATGAGAAAAATTAAACCATAAATTGAAAAAGAATCCAAATATAATACTTTAATTATATTTTTAATTTATTTATGATAAATAAAATATTTTCATGAATTTGATATATAGAAATATTGATTGTTTACACAAAATTGAAAGCAAAAGAAGCTAATAAAGATTATATTATTTTTTAAAGTTATTACCAAAATATATATCACTAGCATGGCAATATATTCAACTTTATATTTTTGAAGTTAAATAAAAATTAAATTTATTACCAAAAGTAAAAAAAAAAATCTTGAAGTTTTTAGGCACATATTATGGGTATATAATAAATTTATTTTGACTTTATTTTACAGAATTTTATCTATAAATACATCTTCAATAATTTAATTTTATTCATCTTTCTACTTAAATAAAATTTTTGATGGAAGGACAAAACGACAACACAAAGCGTAATCCTTGTGCTGTTTGCATCACAAAAAACAAAAAATGCAGCAAATATTGCGAATTTGCTCGATATTTTCCATTAGAATTGTATATTTTGCAAACTAATTTCTTTACCTAAGTTGTTAATGATAATAATGATTTACTGAAAAAATCATTTTTTGAACTAACAGGCAAGAGGAATTCCAAAGTGCAAATGAACTGTTTGGTACATCAAATATTATAAGAATGATGAAACTTGCTTCTCATGAACACAAACCTATGTTGGCAGTTTCCATACTCAAGGAAGGTGATGCATGGACTAATGATCCAGAAAGAGGTGGTTTTGGATTGCTACGAAAGCTCATGTGGGAGATTCATTTACACAAATGCTATCTCCATGAGTTGAAAGAGAAGATTAAAGTTGAAAAAGAAAAAAACAATTAGATTTACCTTCAAATATGTGATGTAGTTTATCCTATATATCATTTATGTATTTTTCTTTACCGAATAATATTATCAAAACTGGAATTTTCGAGCGTAACTGATGTTTTCGATTCCGGAATGGCTACTTTTTCTCTCCTTCGGTAATGATTATTTTAAGAATTGATGAATTTTTTAGAGAAAAAAACATCGGTTTACTTTTATCGGATCGTGTTTACACTTCGTTGAATCTGACCTATACATAATTTTAAAATCTTTAGTCCTGTCTATTTACTAGATTTTCATTTGACATTAAATTTAGATTTTTTGAGCGTAACCAACATTTTCATAAGAAAAATTAAACCATAAATTGAAAAAGAATCCAAATATAATATTTTAATTATATTTTTAATTTATTTATGATAAGTAAAATATTTTCATGAATTTGATATATAGAGATATTGATTGTTTACACAAAATTGAAAGGAGAAGAAGCTAATAAGGATTATATTATTTTTTAAAGTTATTACCAAAATATATATCACTAGCATGGCAATATATTCAACTTTATATTTTTAAAGTCAAATAAAAATTAAATTTATTACCAAAAGTAAAAAAAAAATCTTGAAGTTTTTAGGCACATATTATGCGTATATAATAAATATATTTGGACTTTATTTTACAGAATTTTATCTATAAATACATCTTCAATAATTTAATTTTATTCATCTTTCTACTTAAACAAAATTTTTGATGGAAGGACAAAACGACAACACGAAGCGTAATCCTTGTGCTGTTTGCATCACAAAAAACAAAAAATGCAGCAAATATTGCGAATTTGCTCGATATTTTCCATTAGAATTGTATATTTTACAAACTAATTTCTTTACCTAAGTTGTTAATGATAATCATGATTTACTGAAAAAATCATTTTTTGAATTAACAGGCAAGAGGAATTCAAAAGTGCAAATGAACTGTTTGGTACATCAAATATTATAAGAATGATGAAACTTGCTTCTTATGAACACAAACCTATGTTGGCAGTTTCCATACTCAAGGAAGGTGATGCATGGATTAATGATCCAGAAAGAGGTGGTTTTGGATTGCTACGAAAGCTCATGTGGGAGATTCATTTACACAAATGCTATCTCCACGAGTTGAAAGAGAAGATTAAAGTTGAAAAAGAAAAAAAACAATTGGATTTACCTTCAAATATGTGATGTAGTTTATCCTATATATCATTTATGTATTTTTCTTTACCGAATAATATTATCAAAACTGGAATTTTCGAGCGTAACTCATGTTTTCGATTCCGGAATGGCTACTTTTTTTCTCCTTCGGTAATGATTATTTTAAGAATTGATGAATTTTTTAAAGAAAAAAACATCGGTTTACTTTTTTCGGATCGTGTTTACACTTCGTTGAATCTGACCTTTATATAATTTTAAAATCTTTAGTACTGTCTATTTACTAGATTTTCATTTGACATTAAATTTGGAATTTTTTAGCGTAACCAACATTTTCATGAGAAAAATTAAACCATAAATTGAAAAAGAATCCAAATATAATATTTTAATTATATTTTTTATTTATTTATGATAAGTAAAATATTTTCATGAATTTGATATATAGAGATATTGATTGTTTACACAAAATTGAAAGCAGAAGAAGGTAATAAGGATTATATTATTTTTTAAAGTTATGACCAAAATATATATCACTAGCATGGCAATATATTCAACTTTATATTTTTGAAGTCAAATAAAAATTAAATTTTTTACCAAAAGTAAAAAAAAAATATTGAAGTTTTTTGGCACATAGGGTATATAATAAATATGTTTTGACTTTATTTTACAGAATTTTATCTATAAATACATCTTCAATAATTGTGCTGTTTTATTCATCTTTCTACTTGAACAAAATTTTTTATGGAAGGACAAAACGACAACACAAAGCGTAATCCTTGTGCTGTTTGCATCACAAAAAACAAAAAATGCAGCAAATATTGCGAATTTGCTCGATATTTTCCATTAGAATTGTATATTTTGCAAACTAATTTCTTTACCTAAGTTGTTAATGATAATCATGATTTACTGAAAAAATCATTTTTTGAATTAACAGGCAAGAGGAATTCGAAAGTGCAAATGAACTGTTTGGTACATCAAATATTATAAGAATGATGAAACTTGCTTCTCATGAACACAAACCTATGTTGGCAGTTTCCATACTCAAGGAAGGTGATGCATGGACTAATGATCCAAAAAGAGGTGGTTTTGGATTGCAACGAAAGCTCATGTGGGAGTTTCATTTACACAAATGCTATCTCCACGAGTTGAAAGAGAAGATTAAAGTTTAAAAAGAAAAAAACCAATTAGATTTACCTTCAAATATGTGATGTAGTTTATCCTATATATCATTTATGTGTTTTTCTTTACCGAATAATATTATCAAAACTGGAATTTTCGAGCGTAACTGTTGTTTTCGATTCCGGAATGGCTACTTTTTCTCTCCTTCGGTAATGATTATTTTAAGAATTGATAAATTTTTTAGAGAAAAAAACATCGGTTTACTTGTTTCGGATCGTGTTTACACTTCGTTGAATCTGACCTTTAGATAAGTTTAAAATCTTTAGTCTTGTCTATTTACTAGATTTTCATTTGACATTAAATTTGGAATTTTTGAGCGTAACCAACATTTTCATGAGAAAAATTAAACCATAAATTGAAAAAGAATCCAAATATAATATTTTAATTATATTTTTAACTTATTTATGATAAATAAAATATTTTCATGAATTTGATATATAGAGATATTGATTGTTTACACAAAATTGAAAGCAGAAGAAGCTAATAAAGATTATATTATTTTTTAAAGTTATTACCAAAATATATATCACTAGCATGGCAATATATTCAACTTTATATTTTTGAAGTCAAATAAAAATTAAATTTATTACCAAAAGTAAAAAAAAAAAATCTTGAAGTTTTAGGCACATATTATGGGTATATAATAAATATATTTTGACTTTATTTTACAGAATTTTAATTATAAATACATCTTCAATAATTTAATTTTAGTCATCTTTCTACTTAAACAAAATTTTTGATGGAAGGACAAAACGACAACACAAAGCGTAATCCTTGTACTGTTTGCATCACAAAAAACAAAAAATGCAGCAAATATTGCGAATTTGCTCGATATTTTCCATTAGAATTGTATATTTTGCAAACTAATTTCTTTACCTAAGTTGTTAATGATAATCATGATTTACTGAAAAAATCATTTTTTGAATTAACAGGCAAGAGGAATTCCAAAGTGCAAATGAACTGTTTGGTACATCAAATATTATAAGAATGATGAAACTTGCTTCTCATGAACACAAACCTATGTTGGCAGTTTCCATACTCAAGGAAGGTGATGCATGGACTAATGATCCAGAAAGAGGTGGTTTTGGATTTCTATGAAAGCTCATGTGGGGGATTCATTTACACAAATGATATCTCCACGAGTTGAAAGAGAAGATTAAAGTTGAAAAAGAAAAAAAACAATTAGATTTACCTTCAAATATGTGATGTACTTTATCCTATATATCATTTATGTATTTTTCTTTACCGAATAATATTATCAAAACTGGAATTTTCGAGCGTAACTGATGTTTTCGATTCCGGAATGGCTACTTTTTCTCTCCTTCGGTAATGATTATTTTAAGAATTGATGAATTTTTTAGAGAAAAAAACATCGATTTACTTTTTTTGGATCGTGTTCACACTTCGTTGAATCTGACCTTTAGATAATTTTAAAATCTTTAGTATTGTCTATTTACTAGATTTTCATTTGACATTAAATTTGGAATTTTTTAGCGTAACCAACATTTTCATGAGAAAAATTAAACCATAAATTGAAAAAGAATCCAAATATAATATTTTAATTATATTTTTAATTTATTTATGATAAATAAAATATTTTCATGAATTTGATATATAGAGATATTGATTGTTTACACAAAATTGAAAGCAGAAGAAGCTAATAAGGATTATATTATTTTTTAAAGTTATTACCAAAATATATATCACTAGCATGGCAATATATTCAACTTTATATTTTTGAAGTCAAATAAAAATTAAATTTATTACCAAAAGTAAAAAAAAATCTTGAAGTTTTTAGGCACATATTATGGGTATATAATAAATATATTTTGACTTTATTTTACAGAATTTTATCTATAAATACATCTTCAATACTTTAATTTTATTCATCTTTCTACTTAAATAAAATTTTTGATGGAAGGACAAAACGACAACACAAAGCGTAATCCTTGTGCTGTTTGCATCACAAAAAACAAAAAATGCAGCAAATATTGCGAATTTGCTCGATATTTTCCATTAGAATTGTATATTTTGAAAACTAATTTCTTTACCTAAGTTGTTAATGATAATCATGATTTACTGAAAAAATCATTTTTTGAATTAACAGGCAAGAGGAATTCGAAAGTGCAAATGAACCGTTTGGTACATCAAATATTATAAGAATGATGAAACTTGCTTCTCATGAACACAAACCTATGTTGGCAGTTTCCATACTAAAGGAAGGTGATGCATGGACCAATGATCCCGAACGAGGTGGTTTTGGATTGCTACGAAAGCTCATGTGGGAGATTCATTTACACAAATGCTATCTCCATGACTTGAAAGAGAAGATTAAAATTGAAAAAGAAAAAAGACAATTAGATTTACTTTCAAATATGTGATGTAGTTTATCTTATATATCATTTATGTATCTTTCTTTATCAAATAGTATTTGACTAAAATATTAAATTTTATCAAAAACTGGAATTTTCGAGCGTAACCGATGTTACCGATTCCGGAATGGCTACTTTTTCTCTCCTTCGGTAATGATCATTTTAAGAATTGATGAATTTTTTAGAGAGAAAAACATCGGTTTACTTTTTTGGTTCGTATTTACACTTTGTTAAATCTGACCTTTAGATATTTTTAAAATCTTTACTCCTATTTATTTACTAGATCTTCATTTAACATTAAATTTGGAATTTTTTAGCGTAACCAACATTTTCATGAGAGCTACTATAATCCAGTATTATCTTTGTACATCTATTGCTCTAATACTAATAGATGTGATATAGTTGAAACCTTATGATAATAAATTATGATATGCAACTCCTATATTGATAAGAGGAGAGAGAGAATTTAATTTATAGTTAAATTTTTAATTGAAAATCAAAAATAAAAAAGATCTCTCACCATTACATCTTTTAGTCATTTAATCACTAAAAGAGACACTTCATATAAAAGCTCAAAAGTGTTGAAGAGAAAAGATACTAACTTATGCGCGTGCGGTCGCCGGGCATGGTCGGGCTAAGGTTTTGGATATTGGAAAAGGATTGTAGACCTAATAATATTCTTTTTGGGCCAAGTTTTAGCTTAAATCTGAGTTAAAACCCTAACCGCATCCACCCTTTTCTCCTCCCATGCGCTTCAACTTCCCACGATTTTATGGGTTGTGAAACTTTAAGGCTTTAAAACGAGCCTTAATGCCTTATTGATGTTTCTTCTTCTACTTTTCGCATTTCTCTAAAAAGCGTTGTCGACAATCTGTCTCCTCTTCCTTTTCGTCTCACATCATGTAGATCTCGATAGTATATCGTAGATCTTGTTCATTAAATAGTATTTATAAGCATTTAAAAGTAATAATAATTAAAATATTGAAATTTAATCGAACTACGAATATAAAAGGACAATCTCGCACCATAATTTAGAGGAGAGATTTTAATAGGTCGGACCCATTACGATCTCTAGTTATTTTGTAACCAACTTAAATAACTCAATACAACTCCTCCTTTGCATCGAGGATCTCTGGTACGAACTCTCAATAAAATTTGATAAACATAAAAGTTGATCTATCGAATTCTAATCACGGAACCTAAGATCCAACAAAAATGTTGAATACATTTTGGTTTGTATGAGTCATAAAAAAAAACGTTTGTGTTAGAAAAGTTGGTCAACATAAAGTTTGCATACACAGAAACAAAGTAGAAAGAAATTCAATATTTATACTACGAGTTTTCATCTGCTCGTAGTTATTGATATCTTCAAAGAACAAGATAACATGAAAACTAGATTTGGTATATATTCGTATTCGTATTTAAACTGAATATTGAAAGTTTGGATTCATGAAGATTTATAAGTCAACTTAGAGTTAGCCGAAATAGAAAGAAGAACAAAATACAAATTTTGACATCTTAAAGATTGCACGAAATTATGAGGAATAACCTAAAGTTTTTGATTGTTGGATTCGTATTTGAGACGTGTATAATTTGTTGTGTGATAGAGATTAATTGGAGTCAAACTTAAAATGTTTTAATATCGAATAATTTTAAGGCAATTGACAAAAATAATACTATTTAAAAATTTTGTTTTAAATATAGTACAATTAGTTTAAATTTCCAAAAAATAGCATAAATTTAATATTAAAATACTTTAAAACTTATTTTGAATAAAGAAAAATTAATCCCTAAATTGAAAAAGAATCCAAATATAATATTTTAATTATATTTTTAATTTATTTATGATAAATGAAATATTTTCATGAATTTGATATATAGAGATATTGATTGTTCACACAAAATTAAAATCAGAAGAAGCTAATAAGGGTTATATTAATTTTTAAAGTTATTACCAAAATATATATCACTAGCATGGCAATATATTCAACTTTATATTTTTGAAGTCAAATAAAATTTAAATTTATTACCAAAAGTTATACAAAAACAAAAAAAATCTTGAAGTTTTTAGGCACATATTGTGGGTATATAATAAATATATTTTGACTTTATTTTATAGAATTTTATCTATAAATACATATTCAATAATTTAATTTTATTCATCTTTCATTTATTTAAACAAAATTTTTGACAAAATGACAATACAAAGCGTAACCCTTGTGCTGTTTGCATCACAAAAAAACAAAAAATGCAGCAAATATTGCGAATTTGCTCGATATTTTCCATTCGAATTGTAAATTTTCCCAACTATTTTCTTTGCCTAAATTGTTTATGATAATCATGATTTACTAAAAAAATCATTTTTTGAATTAACAGGCAAGGCAAATTCGAAAGTGCAAATGAATTGTTTGGTACATCAAATATAATAAGAATGATCAAACTTGCTTCTCATGAACACAAACCTATGTTGGCAGTTTCCATACTCAAGGAAGGTGATGCATGGACCAATGATCCCGAACGAGGTGGTTTTCGATTGCTACGAAAGCTCATGTGGGAGATTCATTTACACGAATGCTATCTCCATGAGTTGAAAGAGAAGATTAAAGTTGAAAAAGAAAAAAAAACAATTAGATTTACCTTCAAATATATGATGTAGTTTATATTATATATCATTTATGTATCTTTCTTTATCAAATAGTATTTGACTAAAATATTTAATTTTATCGAAACTGGAATTTACAAACATAACCGATGTTTTCGGAATGGTTACTTATTCTCTCCTCCGGTAATGATCATTTCAAGAATTGATAAAAATTTTAGAGAGAAAAACATCGGCTTACCTTTTTTGGATCGTGTGTACACTTCGTTGAATCTGATCTTTAGAGATTTTTAAAATCTTTACTACTGTCTATTTACTAGATCTTTTTTTGACATTAAATTTAGAATTTTTGAGCGTAACCAACGTTTTCATGAGAGCTACTTCTCTCTTTCATTTCAAAAATTGATGAATTTTTTTAATAAGAATTGATGCTTTTTTAGATTGTGTTTAAACTTCGTTGTATCTGACTTTTAGATATTCTCAAAATCTCTATTCCTGTCTATTTACCAGATCCGTATTTGACATGCGTTTTTATATCATTTTTAAAAAAATTTGGTTATGTTATTTTTGTAATCTTTAAAATTATTTATTTAATAAAACCTTTTAACAAAAACAAAGAAACTAGAATTTTAGATTACATCATTTCATTGTCTTCATATCATATAGGAACCATTACCATTGTATTATTTAAAATATATAATGGTTAAACACATGCAAAAATTATAAACTTAAACATGTTAACGTAAGTCAATTCTATAAAATAATTTGATTCAAAACTTTTGACTTAATTAAAATTGTCACAAACAAACTAGTCATATCTTGTTTAATATTTTTACATACAATAAACTCGTCATATCTTATCGATAATACTTTTGATATATTTATAATGAAATCATTTACACAACTAATTAAAACAAATAACCTAAATATATATGAGAGGAATAAGTGATCTACTGGTTGTACCATCTTTACGTCCATTGCAAATGTGTGAAGTTCGACTCCATCTTCTCTCATATTTAAGAGTGTTAAATTTTCGTACGAATATATTAGACTATATATTGAGCCGATCCGTTGTAACCTAATGACAAAAAAATAAAATACGTAATACATATATATAGTGTATGTATTATTAAGCAACCTCGTTAGAATCCAAACATGAAATAAGTGTTGATTTTATCATCAATTCTATGTATGCAATTTCAATAAATCTTGTCTAGACATCAATAGTGACTTACTAAAATTCTAGGTTAATATATAGACAAGATTTTTAGTTATTGTAACGAGTGTTATGAATATTAAGTCAAAATTATAACTCTGTTGCATAAATCATAACCGAGTTATAACTGAGTTATTATATTTGGAACAAAAACTTGAAATGGTGCTATTTTAGTCAATTGCCCAATAAAAATCACTCCAAAACACCTCGAAAATTTTAAAATACATTCCAAAACATCACTGCAATTACTAAAAAAAAATTAGTAAAACGATATTCAAAATTACCAATTTCTAAAATGTTCTTAAAACTAAATATTAGAGAACAAAATCAAGTGTTATATAAAAAAAATTTTACAGCATCG
Organism: Pugionium cornutum; assembly: GCA_018901935.1. Lineage (NCBI taxonomy): Eukaryota > Viridiplantae > Streptophyta > Magnoliopsida > Brassicales > Brassicaceae > Pugionium > Pugionium cornutum. Next base: position 33,240,628 of record CM032160.1, on the reverse strand, counting down.
CTCTAAATTTTTTTTATATTCCTCAAACTAATCAGCAAAGGTATTACTCATGTTTGTTAATATTCATGTGCATGTGTTGATACAAAACTACAAATTTTTAGTTTGTAAACTCACAAACAAAATCAAAATAAAATTTCAGAACACACATATATAATCTAAAAACTAAGTAATAAACAAGACGATATTTGTTAGAACACGAAAATCCGGATCTAAAACTGCGATATAAAACGATAGACAGATCTAAAACACTTGAAAATTAGATTACGAAAAAAAAGAATTCGCGAAATCAAGATATGATCTTTTTGCTTAATTCATTAAATCTTTCATAGTGTGACGATTTAACGATATTATGAACTTTAGAATACAATCACGATGAGAATATAATCGCAATACATGATTATAGAATCTACGAATAAGATCTACAATATACTCTCGAGATTTACACAATGTGAGACGAAAAGGAAGAGGAGAGGGAGTGTCGACAACGATTTTTAGAGAAATGCGAAAAGTGGAAAAAGAAACATAATGAGGCATTAAGACTCGTTTTTATAGCCTTAAGGTTTTCTGAACCTCTAAAATTGTGAGAAATGGAAGCATGTAGGAGGAGAAAATGGTGGATATGGTTAGGATTTTGACTCAGTTTTGGGGCCAAAATTTTAGCCAAAACTTCACAAAAAAGAATCTTATCAAGTCTATGACCCTTTTCCAAGATGCAAGATCCGAGTCTGACCTGACCTTTACTGATTTAAAATAAAACAAAAGGGAAACTATGGTTGATTTTGTTTTTCTAATTAGTAAGCAGTAAAGAAATAAATGGATATCATATTTGAAAGATAAAAATGTTGTGAAACAATGCATTCATAAATATTTTAGTAGTGAGGAGTAAATAGACTAATGGTTATATCATCTTTACGTTTATCTCAAAAATATAAAATTCGACTATATTTTTCTCTGTTACGATAATATTAAATTTTCGTATGAAAATAATGAACGATTGAGTTAGACTGAGGATAAAAAAAATATTTTATTGCAATTAAACCATATGTTTTTATTAGAATGAAACCACTAATCGCACACGAAAATTAGTAAAATTCAGAGAGAAATTTACTTTAAAGAAGAGATATAGTCAGTAAAAGACAAAAATTAAGGAAAATGGAAAGCGACGCAGCAGCAGCAGCGTCTCCTCAGGCCACGACGCCAACAGGAGGAACCGTAACTCCTGCGCCGAAGAAGAGAGGCCGGAAACCTAAAACCAAGGACGATTCTCAGACGCCATCTGCACAGCAACAGAGCGGTAGCAGCGTCGGGAAAATGAAGGAAACTGGGAAGAAAATGCAGCAGCCGAGTGTCGACGAGAAGTACGCTCAGTGGAAAGGTCTCGTCCCCATTCTCTACGACTGGCTCGCCAACCACAACCTCGTTTGGCCTTCACTCTCTTGCAGGTCCTACCGAGTTTTTCCTTCTTCTTTTCTGTCCTAGGGTTTCGGTTAATCAGTACCTTCGGCTCAATTTGTTGTTTTCTTCTTGGTTACCTCGTAAATTATGTGTGACAAAACTGTAAACATTCTGATGTATGTTTGGATTGAATTGCATTTCCGGTTAAATTAGGCAAAATACGGAGAGATAATCATATATATATTTTTCATTTCTGGGTTTTAGGAAGAATTTGCGAATGGTCTAGTGAGGATTTCGTGTTTCGGTGATATCTGATGTTTGATTCATGAATTCTCCACGACCCTCTGGAAATTGATAAGTCTTAACCAACACAAAGGGTCAAGTAGGATGGTGTTTTGTTTGTGTTACTTTTTTGGTTCCAAATACTTCTGAGTTATCACGTAACTCTTAGGCTAGTTTCAAAATTTCAGATGTTTTAGCTGTATTCATATTTAATGAAGCTTTTTACTTTATGTGCTAAGAGGTTCCAGTTGGTGTTTGTTGTTTGATTTTAACAGATGGGGTCCACAGCTTGAACAAGCAACCTACAAGAATCGCCAGCGTCTGTACCTCTCGGAACAAGTATGTTTTTCACCTTTTCTTGTATACTATTCGTTATAATATTTAATAAATTGTCGCATGTTCTCAGAATATTTGTATGTTTCTCATCAAGTTTGTATTTTTCTTGGTCGTGTCACCAGACTGATGGCAGTGTGCCCAATACTCTAGTCATAGCGAATTGTGAAGTTGTTAAGCCAAGGGTTGCTGCAGCAGAGCACATATCTCAAGTAATTACTAGTTTCATTACAAATCTTATGCCTTTTCCTCCTTATCACATTTCCCACTATAATGGATTTGGTATCTTCACACATATTTTCTATGTTCTGCATATGTTTTCAGTTTAATGAAGAAGCACGTTCTCCATTTGTGAAGAAGTACAAGACCATCATTCACCCTGGAGAGGTTTGAATTCCGTCCCACTCCAAATGTATCCATGTATCCACATTGTTGCTTCTAGTTTTAGTTGGTGCAGTAATGTTGCTTTCTCTAAATCTGTGTTGTTGTTTGAATCGGTGCATGAGTTGATTAATTTTTTGCCACTTCAATGGCAATCATACCCCGTTTGGATGTGTGTCTTCATTTCCAATTTACATTTTGCAGGTCAACAGAATTAGGGAACTCCCACAAAATAGTAAGATTGTTGCTACTCATACTGACAGTCCTGATGTAAGTGTTGCTACGACTATTCTTGCTGTGGTCTTATCAACCTGAAATATATCTGTATCATATCCCTTTGTTTTGCAGTCACCAATTTCAGTTACCTAATTACAATAAATTGATTTCAGGTTCTCATTTGGGATGTTGAAACCCAACCAAACCGTCATGCTGTGCTTGGAGCTGCAAATTCCCGTCCGGATTTGGTATGTCTACTTCTGAGAAATGTCTTTGCAAATCATTGGAAGTGATATATCATATATCTCTTTGGTATCTTCTAAATAGTGCTACTTGTTGCATCATCTGAACCATTTTTCTTGCAGATACTAACTGGACACCAAGATAACGCTGAATTTGCTCTTGCAATGTGCCCAACCGAACCCTTTGTCCTCTCTGGAGGTTTGTGTTTCTGTGATTTGTATTGTCCGATCTTGTGGTTTGCCATTTTCTCATACAAAGGTTCTTCCCTCAGGCAAGGACAAGTCTGTTGTTTTGTGGAGTATCCAGGACCACATAACAACAGTTGGTACAGATTCCAAATCATCTGGATCTATCATCAAACAGACTAGTGAAGGTGGTGATAAGATTGAGAGTCCTTCTGTAGGCCCACGAGGTGTATATCATGGCCATGATGATACGGTTGAAGATGTGGCATTCAGCCCAACTAGGTAACTTCTTAGAACATTCTTCTCCTTTTGATCGCTTTTTTCATGCAAAATGCAGTGTTTTTAAGGTTTTTCGATGATGCGTATTGAGAATTTTTTTTTGTCGTGAAGTGCACAAGAATTCTGCAGTGTTGGTGACGATTCTTGCCTAATACTATGGGATGCAAGAACTGGCACTAGCCCTGTCACGAAAGTACTGTAACTTCTTGATCCTATCAAAATTTTGAAGTTTTACATTCTTCTAAAAATTTTCTTGTTTTTTTTTGTCTTTGCCAGGTTGAGAAGGCACACGATGCTGATCTTCATTGTGTCGATTGGAATCCCCATGACGACAACTTGATCCTGACAGGGTATGCGGACATACATATCTTGTGCACAAACAGATAATTAATGCACACTTGGTATCTAATTAATATTTAGAATATGGACACATGTACTAATTAGATATAGTTGAATGTTTTAGGTCAGCAGACAACACTGTCCGATTGTATGATCGTAGGAACCTTACCTCAAATGGAGTAGGTTCGCCTATTTACAAATTTGAGGGCCACAAAGCTGCTGTTCTTTGTGTTCAGGTTTCAACAGCTGTTTTTTAATCCTTCTTCATACTAGTAATGTGTAGATAATGAACCCACTGATATCATCTTGTTGATCAATTCAGTGGTCTCCTGATAAGTCATCTGTTTTTGGAAGTTCTGCAGAAGATGGTCTTTTGAACATCTGGGATTATGACAGGGTGTGTACATAACTCACGCAGATGTCTGAAATTAATCTTTCTTTTACTATCATCAGTGAAACATATTCATTACTCATGTTTGGTTTGTTTAACTACCCATCAGGTCAGTAAGAAGTCGTCTGATGGTGCAGCTAAAAGCCCCGCTGGGTTATTTTTCCAGCATGCTGGTCACAGGTTCTTAAAGACTTAATCTTAATAGCATTGATTGCTTTCTCATTTACTTGCGTGAAGCAAGTTGCTTCTAGTCTCACTTATTTATATACTTTCGTAGGGACAAAGTTGTTGACTTCCACTGGAATGCATCGGACCCTTGGACTATTGTCAGTGTTTCAGATGACTGTGAGACTACTGGTGGAGGTGGAACATTGCAGGTAACCTTTAAGCACTTTCTTGGTAATTCGATAAGCAATTATATCGATAATACATAAAATGTTGTTTGTACTCTCATCTTTGGCAGATATGGCGGATGAGCGACTTGATTTACAGACCAGAAGAGGAAGTTCTGACAGAGTTGGAGAAGTTCAAGTCGCATGTTATGACATGTGCCTCCAAGCCTTGAAAGCAAAGAAAATATAATTTGTCTATCTATCATTACCTATATGGTAAGACCAATGCGGTTTAGTTGTCGGTTTAGAAGGAATCTTGATTTTTAAAAGGCTGGTTTGTCTTTTGAGATATTGGTAGCTTTTTAGAACCTTTCCAAATCGTTTTAGAGGTACCTTGTTTTGGTCTTTGATTCTGTTTCTTCAAGACTCATTTGTTCAACTTAGATGTTAACCAAATCAAACCAACATTATACGAATTTTGGTGTTAGTTTGCATTGCATTGAACACATAGGCCTGAACCAAAATATTCCTTGTCTCAAGCCAGGCCAAAGAATCTACAAAATCAGACAGAATTGCATTGAGCTTTGTGATAACATCATGGGTTCGAATGATGTAAACTATGGATAATTCACCTAATTTAACTTTACATCATGCTTTTGATTTATTTATATTTTCCCAAAAGTTCAAAATAATGTTATACTTAACAATCTCATAAAGGTGTTGACCAAAATAATTATAAGTGATAATGGTAATTTTCGTTTGGCAGCTGCAGAAACTTATGGTTGCGGCTACAGCAGATTGTTGTTTGTTTAGTTGTCGTAGTTACCTGCGGCAGATGCAGCGGTTATACGCTGTGTTCTGCGTCGCAATTTTTTCGACCACTGATTAAAACAGCGGTACGACTAAAAATCTACGATCAATCGCAACTGCAACCGCCGACGGCAGATAAACGAACAACATCTGTCGCACCCGCAATTACAAACTGCAAACCGCAGGATTGACCGCAGCCGCAGCCACAACTGCCAGCGGCGATCAAACGGACAACACTAATAACACTAATATGCTTAATAGCAATCACCATAAAACAATGCGATTGTCTAACTTCTATTTTTGTTATTTTTGGGCCTTAAGGAGCCTCTTGATGACTTAGAGACTTACGAGATTCAATCACAAACCATAACGTCCAGATCAGTCAGTCTCTCGGTGAAGATCAAAGCCGAAAAACTTCTTTTTTTTCTTCCCTAAAAAGTAAATAGAGACACGAAGACTCAAAATTTGCTTGACAAGGAAGCAATATTGATATTACAAGTAGAAGAATCGTGGATTACATCAAATCAGGGTTTGAAACCTACATTTTCGTTTCCGACGATACTTTAATTTTCCTAGAAGTTGTATAATACGGAAAATCCAAGCGGGTTTCGTGATATTTCCATCGGAACCGATGGATCCGTCTCCCTCTGGATCCGAACCACCGCAGAAAGCCGTACCCAAACTGGCGAGTGTCGGCTGGCGAGCTATGTTGATCTTTAATCTCGGTCTTGCAGGTTAGTCTTCGAGAAGAGAGTTTTTTTTTTTTTTTTTTTTGGGTTTTAGATTACGTGCATAATGTGTTTGATGAAATGCCTAGCTGAGAAATTTCTTCCTGACTTATTGATGTATGAAGAAACGAGACAATTTCTTTTAGCAATCATCAAATATAGGGTAGAAATCTATCGCTCAAGCATTTGTGCTTACTTCGATTCAAAAATAACACTGATTATGTCATGGCATTACTGAATCTGTTTAAACGAACTCCAAGAGAGTTTGATTTAATTGTTGATTTTTTTTAGGGATATGAACAGTCACTAAACTTAAACAAATGTATTATCATGTATCTGCTAAGCTATTACATTGAATAGAGGATGCAAATAAATCCTTGTAACTTTTTTTTCTGGTTCATTGACATAATTGCATTGCACATCTTATTCTAGAACATGCTTTTGAAATGTTTAAGCATACTCCCAATAGACCAGTTTAGGTTTCTATATAGCATATTCTTCTCATTCAACCCATCTCCATTATATTCTGATTCCTGTTGAAAATATCTGTCGCTGGCAGACTATTAGCTTGGTAAGAATCCAAATTGTGAAAACCATACCTCAATTTTTGGCATTATAAGCAGTTTGAATATGATATAGCATTCATGATATTCCACTTCAGTGTTTAGTTTTTTTATGTGCTTCTGCAGCTTTTATATTTGCGAAAAAACGAGAAAAGGACATTGATGCGGGCGAGAAAATGGGAGTTAAAAGGAGCAGCGAGGCCAGAAACAAAGGTGCAAAAAGGGGTGTTGGTAACACTGAGGTCGAGGAGAAAGGTGCAGAAAACAGCAAAGTTGCAGAAACTGATAAGGCTAAGAAACCAGAAAGTGCAGTAGCAGAGAAGGAAGAAACCAAACTGATCACTAAACCGGATCCACTGTTTGAATTTACAGACGCAGATGATCAGTTGGTGTTTCAGACTGTGGCAACTGAGCCTGTAAAGGTAGCAAGGAAACCGATTCCAGAAGATGAGCAAAGGGAGCTTTTCAAATGGATCTTGGAAGAGAAAAGGAAGAAAGAACCAAAAGACAGGAAAGAGAAGAAACGAATAGATGAAGAGAAAGCTATTTTGAAACAGTTCATTCGTGCAGAGAGGATTCCCAAATTTCTACCTGATGACTCTGTTGATTCTTCACTTCGAGATTGGGACAAATTCTTCTCCAAGTAGAGACAGAAACTAGTGTACTTGTTTTTTGTTGGTGCACTAAAGGACCATTGCCTTTTTACTACTTTGATCATTGACTCTAATCATTGAATAGTTAAAAAAACAGTTTGAATGTGATCTCTTATCAAATTTATGTGGATTTACTTCCGTCGACTATATAAATTTATGCGACTAAACTTATTTCCACCTGTACTTTTTGGGTCTTTTTTTAACTACATAAACTGCATTTTTTTTCATAAACTACACAAACTTCATAAATTATTCTAATTTCAGAAATTTTATTAATGTTTACACGTTAAATAGCTATTAAATCTGATTATAATTCGAAAATCTAGTTTTAAATTGGGTTTATTTTGAAATTAAAACCAGATTTTCAAAGTAAAACAAGATTTAATAATAATTTAACGTGTAAACATTAACGAAATTTCTGTAATTGGAATAATTTATGAAGTTTATGTAGTTTACGAAAGAAAAACATAGTTTATGAAAAAATAGATTTATTGATTAAATTCATATTCTTTGAAAGATCCATGACTTTATAATAATTTGCAATAAACATAGCGTATTTATGCCAAAGAGGGGCATTATAAGTTGCTTAAACTATAACTAAGAACCCTGTTTGTATTGATCATCTTCTTCAACACAAATTTCAAATTTTTGTGTTATAACTACACAACTAGATTTATACCCGGATCTCGCGTAGGGAAAAATATTCGTAAATTATATATTATTATTTATTAATAAATATATATTAAATATTTATAATTTTTATTTAAAATTATTTTTAATAATTTTGTATATGTAAATTAAATAAATAAAAATAATCACTTTTTTACGAATTTAACAGTATTATTTTATTAGATTAATAAAATATATTGATTCTCTCACCAAATTAATAACAATGACATATATTATAATTATTTTAGTAGTTTAAACTCATTTATATATTTATTTGAAATTTCCTTTAGTGATGACACGTCAATATGGTATTTCTGTTAATTACACGTCACAGTAAGGTTATTTTTTAAAATGTTTCTCAAATAATATATTAGAAATATTATAAAAATAAAACAAAGAGCATATGTTTTTGCTTATGTTCCAATCAAATTTCACTTCTTTTTAATTTGAAGATGTCTATTGGGTTTTTCAGATTTCAACATATTATACCATTTAGATCCATTTAGAACTTACATTGGTAAATCTATAGATAAATCTACACAATCAAAAGATATTTTACAAATGATACAAATGGTATAATGGCATTAGTGTTTCAGTTACAATGTCAGCTCATTAAAAAATTGTAGCCACTTAAAAACAAATAAAGTCAAAAACCTGATTGGTTAAATATTGGATATAAAAACTGTTAAATAAAAGCGAAGCTCAACTTTTAATTAATATATGAACAAGTTTAATCATTTGACCCAAAATGAGTACTACCATATTAATGTGTTGATCTTTCATATGAATTTATGAAAGCTAACCATTAGTACAAAAATAATTGAATTAGGGAGGAATAAGTGAATTAGAATTAGTTGGAGGTTAAATAACAAGATTAAATGAAAATGTATAAATAACCTTAAAAATTCTCTAATTCTTTTTATTTCTAATTTGAAAAAAATCTTAAATTTAATATTTTAATTATATTTGTAATTTATTTATGTTAAATCTGTATTTTTTAAAAATAATTTGTATTATTTTGTAATTTTAAGTTTAGAACACAAAATTTAGAACAAAAACTCAAAAACATGTTATTTTTTTGTATTATTCAATTTTAACTATATTTATAATTTATTTATGATAAATATGTAATTTTAAAAAATAATTTGTATTATTTTTAAAATTTTAATTTTAAACCGCTAAATTTAGAACAAAAACTCAAAAATGTGATATTTTGGATATTATTCTATTTTAAATATATTTGTAATTTATTTATGGTAAATATGTAGTTTTAAAAAATAATTTGTATTATTTTTGGAATTTTAATTTTAAATTTTTAAATTTGAAATAAAAATTTTAAAAAATTTTAGTTTAAAATATTCAATAAATATTATAGACTTATAGTCGTATAAATTTTTGTTCACATTACAATAACAAAGAAAAAAAAACGAATTTTTTTACTCTCTTTCGTCATTGGCCAATTTTTTTCTTATCCATAGACATATAATCATATATATCATTAAGAGGCATCACAATCAATAATTATAAATTTAAAAATCCATTCTATTAGAATTGATTACTCTTTTCTTTCTTGTTTGGATAATTTGATTTCTCAAATGTCAATGGCAATGGAAGACGTAAAGTTCGCATTTTGGCGATATAGTCTGTAGAAGCAACCTCGCCGTGTGCTCTTGTCGCACCACCGCGTCTTCTTTCTCTACCAAAATCGCTTTGATGATTCTCTCGTAACCTCCTCCGCCGCCGTTGGCCACGTAATCAACCAGCGCCGCTTGTACTGGCCCTAAACTAGGGTTATAAGCCGCTGATTCCATGTACCATCCTCTGTATACTTTCCCGTCGCAATCCACAAGCGAAACTCCTGATGGGCACAAGCTATACGGCGCATATGATCTATTCGCCGCCGCTAGAGCCGTACGCTTTAATTCGGCGTAGGAATCGGTGTTTCCGCTGGAGATCGAATCGAGATCCGATAACGTGAAGTGGTTATCGTGATATTCGAGACTAAGAGGAAAGTTTTTGTCGAGAAGATCCTCGGGGCCAAATCTGTGCGGCAAAATGCTGCCGAGGCGTAAAAATCCATCTGAATCGGCGTCAGAATCAGCAGTAGCGTTTGGATCGGTGATTAGGATTCTGATCTCCGACGCGTCGCGAATTTCCTGAAGGAATTGACGACAATGACCACACGGTGCGGCAGAGACAGCAAAGTATCGTAGCTGACGCTCGTCGTTGAGTGTGAGATTGGTGACGAGGAATTGCTCGGCGTGGATTGAGTGGTGGAGAGGGAGACCTGGAAATTCGACATTGACGCCTAAGAAGATCCGACCCGATGATCCAAGTCCGACGGTTCCGACATGGAATTTGGAGATCGGTGGTCGAGCGAAGGATTTCGCCGGTTTAACCAGCAACGGGAGGAGCTGAAGGACGGAGACGCCGAGTTGTTTCGCGGCGGATTCAGCTTCTTCGGGTCGGATTACAAAGCTAGGCTTATCCATATCCATCTTTTCCTTTTCTCCGGTGGATTCCGAGTTGACCCGGTTTGGGTCGGGTTGAAGATTGAAATTGAGATGGAGAGATACGGGAAAATGAGGATTATGGATTTGGAGGTTCAAGACGAAAACTATTTATAGATACACCAAAATATGAAACTGTTACGCAAATGAAAAATATTTGGTTTTCGACTTTTCGGTTTATTTTTGGTTTAGGGAACATTCAAATTAATATTGACTACATTTAGGGAAATATTTTTTACATATTTATTTAAGAAATATAAAGTATATATGTATATAATTTATTTCCTATTTAAATATTTTTTAATATTGATTATACAAAATAGATAATAAAATCTGATTATACAAATAAAATAAAATTATTTATATTTTGGATAGATAATATTATTAAATAAGTAAAAAAATTATAGATATAATAAATATTCAATTAAACTAAATTTTTGTTTCATATTTTATTTGACTAATATTTTAAAATTATTAATATTTTATTTTATATATATTTATTTTTTATGTCAAAATATTAGAAATGTACATATCGTATACTATTAAATATTTGTGTAATACTATTTTTGTAAACTAGTAAATGATGTCTTATGCATTTGGTTTTAAATATTCTAATGATGTAATATATTACCGTAATATATTTGTAAATTACACGTAAAAATAATATTTATTTATTAAAATATTTTTTAATTAATATATTAGAAATTTAAATAAATTGGTGTGAATTCTTTTTCACTAAACCTAATGGGATATTCTTATGCAAAATGCTATAAATTTCATTATTTTTACTGGTAATTTTTGTGATATTAAATTGATAATAGGATTGTGCAAGTTCGTTGGGTATAAACATGCAATTAAACAATCGGACAAAGCCAATAATTAATTGATCTAACAAGTCTTTCTTAAAAGGAGGTGTTAAATCTTGTCTGAAGGAAAATTGGTCTATTTGGTTGATTCATTGACATCCAATTTTGTAGCAGTTAGTTGAATGGAACGAGAACGAGATTACGTTTTTCAATTATTGGTACAAATATATTATTAATGTTAAAATCGTGATCATTCATCTTAAGTCAAGTATAATATTTTTTATTATATTATGGATCAAAGGAAGTTACCTAGAAAGATTGACGAAATGAGCTTTGTACCTTCAATTTATGTATTGTTATTGAAAAGTCAAACACTTTGATTATAAGATGAGATTTACTTAGAGAGCCCAAAGCAAAAGAAAAGACTTCGTTGATAATTATGTTTTAATCTCTATTATTTGAGAAATATTTAAAAATAATAATATTACTTTAACGTATTATTAAAAGAAATATTATGATAATGTGTCATCACTATAATAAATTTCAAATAAATATATAAATAAACTTAATTTATTAGAATAATTATATTATATGTCATTGTTTTTAATTTGGTTATAAAATCAATATAATTTATTAAACTAACTAAAAAATAGGGCAATTGACTAAAATAACACTATTTAAAATTTTTGTTCCAAATATAGCACTAATAATTTAAATTTCCAAAAATAGCATACTAAAATAATTAAAAACTTCTTCCTAATGAAAATAAATTAAATCCTAAATTAGAAAATATGAACTCAAACATTATGTTTTAATTTTTTATATAATTTATTTAAAGTAAATAATTATTTTCACATAATAATTTGTGCTATATTTGGGATTTTATTTTTGGTGTGCTAAATTTGGAAATTAAATTTAAAATGATGCTATTTTAGGGTATTACTCAAAAAAATAATAAATGGCCTAATGGTTATAATACTTTTATTGAGTTATTTGGCCGATACGTTGTGGTCCAAATGACAAAAAAAAATTAACTAAAACAGATTATTAAATTTATAAAAACAATTATTTTTCTTTATTTAATTTATATATATAATAAATAATATAATATAATTTATAAATATTTTTCTCAAATATTCTAATTGTTGCTTAAGTAGTAAACTCAGCCTCTCGAATTATGAAATAGAATACCATTTGTATTCTTCAAGCCTCTAATTATATATGAAGTGTGGAAAGAAAGAAACATTAGACTTCATTGAGTTGTTTCCAAACCATCAAGTCAAGTAGCCAGCTAGATCCAAGCTATATATTATTCTCAAATTTGGTTTAAACTTAGAAAAATAGAATCACTTAAGCAATACAACAAATCAAAATTTGTTTTTTTTTTTCGATATCAAAAACATCATTCCATTAAATTATTGCAACAATATTCTTTTTAATAGAGAGCCAATAAATCCCTATTGATTTACGTAAAGACATTGTTATAACGAATAATACAACTAATATTACAAAAATAAAATTTTAATATTCTTAGAATTTGCTAGGTTTGATGGATTATCCATCAATATCAAAACCATGCATTTCATAGACCAAATGAGAGATTTGTGTTGCAATAAAAGATTAGTGATAAACGATATATTGTACATAAAAATTGAAGATGCGTCGAAAAATGGAAACAATGTCGAAAGAATCTAGAAACAAAAAGAAAATTCGATCGTGCAAACAATGTTAAGAAAAAATGAAAAATATTCTTTGAAGAAACAAATGGAAAACATCATAAAAAAGAATGGAAAATATTTTTTGATAAAAGAATGGAAAATTTATAAATAATAATAAGGAATTAATGTATTTAAAAGGATTGTGAGTTTAGTTTTCAATTCACGTTTTTTTTTAAAACAGAAAAAGATTCGTAAGTTAAAAAAGAAAAGTTTTCTGAAAATTTTTTTAAAAAAGTTTTTAAAACATTAGATCGGCGTCCTTCAAACGAAAAATATTTTTGCATTAAAATGATCATGAATATTTCTGCATTAAAATATTTCTGCATTAAAATGGAAAACTTGTAAATAATAATAGGGAATTCATGAATTTAGAGAGATTGTAAATTTAGTTTTTAATTCACATTTTTTTAAAAACAAAAAAAAAATCGTGAGTTGAAAGAAAAAAAATTTCTGAGAATTTTACGAAAAAGGGTTTTTAAAAAATTAGGTCGGTGTATTTCAAACGAAAAATATTTCTGCATTAAAATCGAGATATATTTTTGGATAGAATAAGAATTGTTTGATTACGATATACAAGAGTAAAGTTATTTAAAAATACAAAGTTAAATGTAATTATAAAAAATTAACTTAAAAATTTGTAATTAATAAAAAATATAATTTCTTGGATTTGAGTTTTTGGAGTTATAAAACACTTTCAAAAATAACATTACATAAATAAATATACTATTAAAAACTTGAATGTATAATATAAAGAACCAAACTAATATTACACAGACATAATCCAAAACAATGAAATTCACTTAAGACCGTATAAATTGGTTCAAATTCCTTTCTTGAACATAAACACATATGGTCTGTTCGTTTGATAGCCGTATGAACTCATAACGTTATTCGTTTGACCGCCGAACAAATGATCAAAATTTTTAAATTAACATAAACACAAAAGTTATTTCCGAACACTAGAAACAAAATCTACAAACATAAACTTTAATTAAACCCAACCTTGTTTGTATTTGCGGAAGAGATCCTCAGTCTGAGCATTCCTAAACGCACTACATGCAATCATATATACCCAAATGAGAACAACCACAGTTATTATAAGTATGAGATTTGCTTTACGCCATTCTTTTCTAAGATTGCCCAAAAGACCAGCTTTGCATGAGTTACAATTGTAACAAAGTTGGCTTTGCTCGTTGTTCCATATGTAACAGTCTGCGTCTGCAGCCATGTTGCTTGGGTTTAGCCACATTGTTGGGTTCACGAAATTGTAGCCACATGCGGTCGGTGGTTTGCAGCAACCTGACTGTTCAACACAAACAACATCTCAATATTTAGATATCATCAAAAACCTCAACAAATGATAAATGAACATCATTATCTTCTTTTTAATATATAGTTTGGAACACTATATTTGTGTTATGTATGGTGGAGATTTGAATTTAGGATCAACAAAAAAATTTTTAAACCAAAACATTGTGTACCAAAACAATTGTTATGTTCGTTTATCAGCCGCATAAAGTTGCGACTCCGGATACGGTAAATTGTTGTTTGTTTAGCTGCTGTATACGCAGCGATTAGATGTTGCATTATACTTCGCAATTTTTTCGACCGCTAATTAAAACATCGGTTCGACTAAAAATCTGTGATCAACCGCAAACGTAACCACTACCGACAAACAAACGAACAATATATATCACTGTCGCACTAGCAGTGTTGACCGCAACCGCAGTCACATCCACCTGCGGCGACCAAACGAACAATACTAATATACAATTTTTGTTTCTTGAGTGTAACGGACATAATTAAGTAGACTAAAGACAAAACAATTGAAATTGTATTAGACTTTTTCACTACAAGAAAACATAAAGATTTCTGGAAAAATTTTTGACGGAACAAATATTGACCGCAATTACTGACGGAACAAGTATTGTCCGCAATTACTGATGGATAACATCCCGAAGAATATAGCATCGTCGAGAGCATCGGTAAGCTCCCGACAACATAAATAATCGGCATTCTGTTGGAAATTGCCGATGAATAAAATCTATCGTATATCCATCGGTAATTGCCGACATATAGTGCCTATCACATATCCATCAAAAATTACCGACGAATGCTCAAGAAAAATCAATTTACTACGAAATAGTCTCAACAGAAATATGTTTCCGACAAATTCTAACTTCGGAAATTAGCTGTTTTCTTGTATTCTTCTAATAAATCTTCTTGTTTTCTTTCGTATGGTTTATCTAATGTGAATGGTATAACATGGGAGAGATATAATTGCCTATTACGTTTCATGATGGGGACAAAGACTTGTGATTGTAATTATTGAATCAAATCATTGGTCAATGTTTAATAATGTCTAATTGCTATCAATATACAATTCAGTCAAAACCTCATCATCTAGGCTTATTTAATTATTAGTGGTTCCAATCTTGGAAGTTGTCTTGGATGCCAACTAGCTAGAAAATGATTTAAATAAAGTTTCCATATTATAAACACATATTTACGTTACAATTTTATTCGATGAAGAATAGTTTGAAATTTTTTATTCATATAACGATTAGAAAAATAAATGATGTTTTTTTCTTCCAAATTGTTTATTTACCCATGGCATAATTTCAGTATAATAATACAAAATTTATTTCAAATATAACTAAAATCAAAACTTTATAATAACCAACATTTGGGCAACATTTGCCCAACATTTGCCCACTATTTGATTGGGAAATTATCTAAAATATCATTTAAAATTTTTTTGTTATAAAAATAGCATTATAAATTTAAATTTATAAAAATATCATAATTAATATTAAAATATTTTTAGAAAATTTATTGATAGAAAAATATAAAATTTAAATAAAAGAAATAAACTCAAACATAATGCTTTTTTATAATTTATGCAAGATAAATAAGTATTTTTAGATAATAATTCAGATAAATAAGTATTTTTACATAATAATTTATGCTATTTTTAAAATTTTCATTTTAAAATAATAGATTTAAAATAAAAAGTTTAAAATGCTATTTGAATGTATTATTCTATTTGTTTTTAACAAAAAAATTAAAATATGGCCTTAATCTCTCCATATTTCAAGCATAAAAGACATGAAAATGAATTTTAAGAGTGGCTTAATTTGAGAAAAAAGGTTGAAAATTTGTCAAGTTTTGAGTTGAGAAAAAAGGATATCTAAAGAAAGAAATAAGGATCATTGAATTTTGTGAGTGAGATAATATGACAAAAGACATAAAAAAATAAATAAGCAAATAAAACATATTTGATCATGTACCAAATTGTGAGTGCATAAGTGGGTCCTTATGATAGTGTATTATTTTGAATTATTATTATCTTACTATAATCTTTTAGACTGTTGGTCTCCAGCAACTTCTACACTAGCCTCCTATGAATAAATTTGCTTTTTATATAGAAGAAGTATAATAAATTTGGAAATATAGAATTTCTAATATATTATTTGAATATTATTTTTAAAAAATAATTTTATTGTAACATGTTATTAACAAAAACATCATTTTAATATATTATCATCATAATAAATTTTAAATAAATATATAAATAAATTTAAATTAGTAAAATAACTACGATATATGTTATTGTTTATAATTTGATTAAAAAATCAATATATTTTATTAAACTAACAAAAAATATTATTAAATTTATTAAAATAATTATTTTTATTTTTTAATTACATGTACAAAAATTAATATTAAAAATAATTTTAAAGAAAAATTAAAATGGTATAAATATATCATTTATATTTACTAATAAATAATATTATATAATTTACTAATATTTTATGTAAATATAAATCTAGTATTGTATTAAACGATAAAGAAATCTAAAACTCAATAACTCGAAACTTTAAAAGCTACTACAAGGAATATAGAGAATAAGAACAATACTCCTTTAGACTTCACCAAAAGCTAAAGTGAAATGTTATAACTTTATGATTAAGCCCCATACTTTACTTTTTGAAATAATGGACCTTTTTTCTTTGTTTTTATTTTATTTGTAAGAATAATCGTAGGTCTCACATAATCTAGAGACATTTACAAAACATTCTCTTTAGAATCGCATATTGTCTCTCATCACATAATAATCTAATTATCCAAATACTAATGTTTATTTTACAAGTTACCTATCATTCAATAATCATGTTGCTAGTGATGTTAAGAACCAAACGAAAATCGGTATGAAAATGAAAATGTTGGGGGGACAAATGCAACAAAGTAGAAGTTTCGGGTTCAGAAAAAGAGAATAAAAAAAGAAGAGAAAGAGAGAGAAGAACATGCCTGGAGAGGAGTGATGGAAGAGGAAGAGAAGAACTGATCGGCGGTGATGAATTGTTGGGTGAGTTTAGGACAAACGTTTGTATCAGCCAAACAAGCTCTTATCTTCCCCCAATTCTTTGAATCAACAATGTTCTCTCTCAGCCAATTCGAGAATCCTTCAAGTCTGTACTCTTTGTAACCTCGACCCGGAACCGTATACGATCCGTCAGGTCGGGTCACCACGAAAGCGAAGATCAGAACTACTAGCAAGAGTCCGATCAGTATTGCCATACAACACAAGTATACAGCCAATAGAGTCTCCTTGTACCTGCAATGAGTGATTCAGAGTGACAACTTTAGCCCTAAAAGTGAGATTATTATCCTGAAAATTTTCTCTACGTTAGATTTAATTGGTATTTGCTGGGATATTGGGGTTCGTTAATTCTCTCTGTGTTCTACTTTTCAAAGATATAATTTTTCACACAATTGTTCTTTGATTCTTACTGAATATTGACAACCAACAAACAACATTAGAGAGAATCTGAGCTCAAAGTTGAGATCTTTCTGCTGATAATCGTTCAGACAATTGTTCTTTGATTCTTATGGCGGGCTATGTACAGACAATTAAGGTTAGTTTTCCTGGGACCTTGTCCGAGAAAAACAGCACTGAGAAAAGCTTGGGATTAAAAAAAAGTGCGATCTTTTAATAAAACAATAAGAGAAGAGTATTTTTCTTTGGAAGAATTTGAAAATTGGGTTGAGCTTAAAAATCTCTTTGTGTAAAACGAGTAACGAAGTAAGAATCTGTGTCTGTATAAACTTACTGGTAGGCACCGATGAAGCCACATGCGGAGACAACGAGGATGAGAACGCCGAGGACGACGACGGGCCAACGGAGGAGATTGACACACTCATTATCGGGCTTTGAGGCCAGCCAAATCCCTGACGCCGTTATTGGTATCGAACACAGTAACGCTAGTAAGTTCAGTATCGCCGTTAAGTTATTCGCTAACGCCATTAATTCTCTCCTTTCTCTCGAAGATTTGAGCTTTTCTTTTATAATATATAGAAAGAAAATGAAATTATGAAAGTGAGAGGACTGTATGTTTTCTCTCTTCTAAGGTCGGTGGTTAGAGGTGATGGGAAGTGTGAATCCTGTTTAATGCCATTTCCAGATAACGAGGTTCGGTCCGGTTCAGTCCGGTTCAGTCAATCCCGGTTTGATGCTAATTTAAACGGGATTTTTTTATATATATTTTTTTTCATGAAATGTTCTTCGACCTAATTATCATGTAAATGTTGAAAGTTCGAAGTGAACTGGTCAAAAGGGAAATTTTAATTATTCCACTTAATTGAGATGTAAAAAGTGATTTGGTTAATCTGGTCAGACCGGCTTTCTGGGTTTAGGAGTGGGAAACATGTCACATGGACACGTGGAGGACGAGATGCATTTTTGGGGGCTCTGAAAGCGCGTTTGTGTCACCGACTCGCGTTTCGGCGCGTCTCACTGACGCCGTAAGCGTTTTATTATCAAAAGAAAGATTCTTCCATTCTGCAACTACATTTTCGATTGTCAAAAGAAAGTCTTTTTATCTTTCAGATGCTTCTCATAGTAGCCATGATTATATTTGAACACACCATCTACGAGAGCATTGTTAAGCATCAGTGCCAATTACTGCTAGTCCTGAATTTAAGAAAACTATAAACAAAAAAGAAAAAATAATCGTTTTATATTATTTTATCATAATATTTTTATAACGAATGTTGGTTTTTTCACAAAAATATAAAGGGCCGCAAGCACGAACTTGTTCCGCTTGATTTCAGGACCGGCTCTGGTGCCAATATACTCGTGACTAGCCACAAAAAATTTTGAAGACAAAAGATCACTATGGCGGATACCATACCAGAACAAGCTTTACAATATCCCCAGATTATCCTATTTATGTTTATTGAAAAACTGGAAGAGTAGAGCAGATCCAATTCAGAAACTTACCGCTGGGATTTCGGTTTTTTGTTTCTGTTCGGATCAGAGTTGTTCATTTAAACAAGATCCTGGGCAAAATATCCGGATCCGAAAATCCGAACCAGAATTGAACAAAAAAATAGTTCGAATTGGCTTCGGTTCCTTATACATATCTGATTGGATCTTGTTTTCGAATACTTTGGATAACTGTTCGGATCGGATATTATCCGAGTATCCAAAAGTACCTGAATTTGTTATTTTTTTTACATAAGAATGAGTTTATGACGATTCCAATCCTTTTAATTGACAAAATAAAGTTTAAACTGAAATAAAGTTAATGTTTGATAAGATGAAAGGTGAAGACAATTGTACAATTACTACTTCCAAGAAATAGACAATGGAATTTCACGTATTTTGAATTAGTTTTGTTTTTACGGGTATTTTGAGTATATCATATATTTTTGAATCCTTTAGGTACATTCGGGTAAAAAATATCCAAGCCAAAAATTATGAAAAAATTAGTTATAATTTGGTTCTTTAATTAATTATCCGAAATAATCTGAATCCGAAAAGTATCGAACCAAACCCAATCTGAATTTCTAAAATACCCGAATGATTATGGGACGTATTAACTCGAAATATACAAAACCCAAAATATTCGAACCCAACCCGACCCGAATAATCATATGTCGAGATCTAGTTATGGTACATTCGTTTTCTTTTAACAAAAAAATTTTGGATCGGTTTTTGGTTGATTTTTTTTGTAGAACCGATTTTATTTGTTTTCGGTTGAAATGTGATTAAAATTGGATAGTTTAGGTTAATTCGGATTACTCCGTTTGGATCATTCATAATTTTTGGTATAAGTGTGGTTATTTTGATAAAAACACCTTATATACCGATTTGTTCAGGCGAACCGAACCAAACTGATAACCTATTAATATTTTAAAAATATGCCGATCGATTCACTAGACCAAACTGAATTCAATCTGAAAATCGAAAATGTCGATTGGCCAAAAATGTCGGTTCGGTTTAATTGGGAATCCCAAGCCCACGTAATGGTAATCGGGAAATGATACGTTTGGAGAGTCCCGAGAAAAATGTCCATTGATATATTATGTCTACTTTGAGTGTAATTTTAGGCGACAAAGATTTTGATGATGACTACAATAATTGATACCAAAATGCTCAAACCCAAATTTGATTATTCATTCTCGATCTTTTTTTTTTAAATAGTATTAGCTTTCTATGTTTTCAACAAATAAAACTCAATATTCACTACCCTTTATGGTTTTTAAAATTTTTGTAAAAGTTTTTTCTCACAGTATCGGAAATATTTAGTTATATCTTTCAATGAGAAAATTTCTATGTTTTTAACAAATAACAATCAATTATATAATATTATTTATTAGTAAATTATAAATTATTTATTTATATAATTTTAATATTTATTGTTAAAATTTTATGATTTTTTCTCATTATTTTTGTTGTTGGTTTTATATTGTTTACAGTTAAAAAGACAATCTGATTAAACTTTTACAATATATCAACTTTAGAAAAAATACACTTAAAAGAGTTAAAATACAAACCAGAATTTTGAAACTTTTTTTCTCTGATTCTCTTTTTCTCTTACTCACGGCCGCTTCTGTTTTTCTTGTACGATGTTTCTCACACGACTGAGCTCCTTTTTAAGGTTCTCTCATAACAAGAAGATACATTTAACATAGAAAGGTGATGTTCGTTTGGCAGCCGCAGGTTCTTGCAGCTGCGACTACGGCAGATTGTTGTTCGTTTACCTGTCGCAGGTACCTGCGGCAGACGCAACGGTCAGACACTGCGTTTTGCGTCGCAATTTTTTCTACCACTGATTAAAACAGCGGTTCGACTAAAAATCTGCGATCAACCGTAACCATCGGCGACAGACAAACGAACAACATCTGCCGTAGCAGCAGTCGCAGTGTTGACCGCAACCGTCTATAGCGACCAAACGAACAACACTAAAGAATGTATATTTATACATTCTTGTGGCGGGAGGATCAGGGTTATATAATATTTTTGGTTTGGGTTTTACTAAAACCAACATGAATAAAGAGAATATGAGATTCAACCCACATTTTTTTAATATTATTTTTAATATTGATTTTTGTATATATAAATTAAAAGAATAAAAATAATTTGTTTTACAAATTTAATAATACTTTTGTTAGTTTAGTAAAATATATTGATTTTTATCTCAATTAATAATAATATATATTATAATTATTTTAATAATTTAAATTTATTTATATATTTATTTGAAATTTAATATAATAGAGTAAATATAAAATTATTTTATTAAAATATTTCTTTAATAATATATTAAAAATATTAAATAGCCTCTATGCTTCATTTCTAACTGTTATCTTCGGGGAAGCTACGCGGAGACGAAGGCGCGTGTGATAAGGATTCGGTTACGACTTAAAATGGTCCCACACACACTGTTGTTTCCAGAATCGAAGGATTATTAACGCTAACATTCGCCCTTAAGCAAACAGATGAAAATAAATGAATTAATAGAATAATTAATCACTAATTAAAAAGAAAATTAATTTTACATCAATCTTTCTGCTTTCTCCTTCTCAAACCACCGGAAAGAGAGAAGAAGAAGCACACCAGGAAAATCGATCTCACTCTCTTTCTCTGTCTTCCTCTACCGCTCCGCTGTGCTACCATCACTGCGATGCGGCAGTGTGATACTGTTAAAATTTTCTCTATGAAAACGAAGAGGTTTTTCGCACTTCTTTTGATCTGTAGTTTCTCTCTTGCTTTTTCCGCCGAGTTCGATATCGGGATTGACTCAGTTGTCACACGGGAGATTAACGGGACCTCTGATGAGTCCAATGCGACGAGCACGAAACCAAAGGAGGATAGTTTCGCGGATATGATCGATCGGGCACTTGAGAAGGAGTTTCCGGAGAATGACCAGAATGAAGGTTTCTCACTAGATCTTTAATGTTGTACGTTTTGTTGCTTTTGGTTAGTCTTGTATGTTCGCTGTAGAGCTAGGGTTTTTGTTTTCAGATATCAGCTTATTTTGGTCTCACTAGATTTCAGTTTATTCACTTTCTTCTCCCGGATTTCAATTGCATTTTCTTTTTTCCTTTTTTTTTGGGAAAATTGATCCTTTCTGTGCTCACGTCTGTATGTATATATCTACTTGAAATATTTTTCTATCGATGTTTATTATCGATTTCTTATGGTTAAGGTTTTGTAGCATTTAATGAATTGCGTGTTGAAATGAAAAAAATCACTGAACTTCTGCTGTTTGTAAAATGCTTATTTTTCCCAATTTTTTCGCAGTTCCTGATGCAGGAAGCTTCAATAACAGTGTTGCTGATCAGCAGGTTGGTGTAGTTGCAAATTTTGATCTTTGTTATCGCCAGTTAAATTGTGGCAGTATTGCTTTTACACAGCACACTACTCAATGTTGTCTTTTTGTTTTCTTCTTTCATTTATTAAGCCATTTGTTCTGCTCGTTAGGCTGTTCTGGAAACCGTTGCTCGAGTTAAGCCCAAGAAAAATGAGACCAAGACCAAGGAGGACAAGTGAGTCTTCCTGATGCATACTTTTACTCTGTTTGGAGTCCATTCATGCAAGTACTGGCTGTTATCTACCGTTGTTACACAGGCTAAAAGCAAATCATAACATATCAGTGCCTTTTATTCTAGATCATTCTTTAATTTGGATAACGAGAATGGCTTAGAAGATACTCCAAGACTGATAGATAGGAAGGTAAGCCTACATAGTCTTAAATATTCTGTACTATATATTGCTGAAGAGTATATATTATGATCCGTTCGTAAAAACATTCCCGTAATGTGAATTTGCTGCAATCCAAATACAGGACAACGTTTTTATCATGTCCAATCCAAAATCCAAGTACCCTGTACTGCAGCTAGATTTAAGGTAAGTATAGATTTTGTAGGGAAGTTGTTTGTTCGGTTATATTCTGTAAGCATTTGCCTCAAAGGTTTTTGTTGGGGACACCTCTCTTAAAACTGTACATTTGTAGGCTGATATCAGATTTGGTCGTCGTCATTGTTTCTGCTACTTGTGGTGGAATTGCCTTTGCTTGTGCTGGTCAACCGGTGAGCACACGCTTGCTTTGCAGACTTGCGACTTTCAGTATTATTCCGTTAGCATTTGAGTTTTCTGCTTTCCAAGAATGTAGAATTGATTTTGTTGGCACTTGAATTATCGAACTGTGACACAGCGTTATTTAATTTCTACTCTACTTGTATGGCAGGTCATTACCGGGTATCTATTGGCTGGATCTGTCATTGGACCTGGTGGGTTAAGCTTTATTAGTGAAATGGTGCAGGTAGCGTACATCAACTTTGCTTTTCAAAGTTCCTCTTTTGTTATATTACGTTCCGAGAAGTTTCATGACTAGCTGATTGCTTGGTTATATAATGGTGGACAAGGACTTGATTTTTATTTATTTTTTGTGTAGCACAGGTTGAAACAGTAGCTCAGTTTGGTGTTATCTTTCTCCTTTTTGCTTTAGGATTAGAATTTTCTGCAGCAAAGGTTTGCATGTTTCCACCGGCGTATATTTGTCTAGTTTCCTTGTTTCAACCAATTGAAACCTTTGAAACAGTTGTTGTACTTTGTGGTTGCAGCTTCGTGTGGTTCGTGCAGTAGCTATTCCGGGTGGTCTTCTCCAGATTTTTTTGTTCATGTGCTTGAGTGGGATAACAGCCTCGGTATGTTCTAAATAATAATAGCAATCGAGTTAAATTGAGTTATTAGGCATTTTTTTTATTATTCATGAACATACATTGCATTCTGTTGACTTATCTGTTTCTTCTTTGCAGTTATGTGGCGGTAAACTAACAGAAGGAATATTCGTAGGTGCATTCCTTTCGATGTCATCAACAGCAGTGGTAGATTCTAATTTCACTTGTGTATTTTTGCATACCTCGTGTTGTATTGAACGTCTTTGCATGTATATATAATATTTTGACAGTCTTAGAATTTGTCCGTTGTGCTCACTCATTATATTTTATCTTTCTTTATTGTACCGGTTATGTTTTGCTGACTTGCTGTTTTGGCTTGATCCTCATATGTTATCATTACCTCCCCATGATTCTTGTACCAGGTTTTGAAATTTTTAATGGAAAGAAATAGCATAAGTGCTCTACATGGCCAGATAACCGTTGGAACTCTTATCCTTCAGGTACTTGGTCACGCCAAAAAGTAGCATATACAAGCATGCTCTAAAAACTGCATTTCTCAGCTAATGTGCTGTATGCAACAGACTTTCATTAGATTTTTAGTTTATGGTTTCATGAATCACTAGGATTGTGCTGTGGGTTTGCTGTTTGCTCTCCTTCCGGTTCTTGGTGGCACGTCTGGTGTTCTTCAAGGAGTGATGTCCATGGCTAAATCGTATGTATTTTTCTTTTTTTGAAAATTTTGTGAAAGTATCGACGATACCCTGCTTCCTCTGTTCACTTGTTAAGTTGTGATCTTATGAATCCATGGTTTATACAATTTATTTCTTTTGACTGGGTGGTAATTTCTTACCAGGTTGGCGATTTTGATTGCGTTTTTGGCTGCTTTGTTTGTATTATCCCGTACCTGGGTACCTTGGTTTCTAAAACTTATGACAAGCCTTTCTTCTCAGGTATACACACATTTTTTACCTGCTTCCGTTTTGGTCTTTAAGATGTTTATCAACTAAAGCGTTCTTCAATCTTTACAGACTAACGAGCTCTACCAGTTGGCAGCTGTAGCATTTTGCTTGCTTGTCGCTTGGGTTAGTCTGATCCCTCGTTTTCTTATTTCCTGTTTCCACATCCGTGCCTCTCAAATTTTCAATTCATAAACCCAGTCTCGTTTTGGCTTCTTCAGTGTAGTGACAAGCTCGGGCTAAGTCTTGAGTTGGGTTCCTTTGCTGCAGGAGTGATGATCTCAACAACTGATCTGGCTCAGCATACTCTTGAACAAGTAAGGAGTCAAAATTAACTTTGTTGATCCTGACGGGTGTCTCCTCTTATTTCAGAAGTATCTTTCCTGCTTTATCTTGGACTTCGTATTGAACTAAATTTCCCTTCTTTATCTCAGTGTACAAAATTTACTTTACCATATAGAGCCGCTCTTGTTGTTTCTGTTTCTTTCCAGGTGGAACCCATCCGCAACTTTTTTGCAGCGCTGTTCCTTGCTAGTATCGGCATGTTGATACATATGCACTTCTTGTGGAACCACGTTGACATTCTGCTAGCAGCAGTGTTACTGGTGATAGTGATAAAGACCGTTGTAGTTGCCATTGTCGTTAAAGTCTTTGGATACAATAACAAAACTGCAGTACTTGTAAGAATGAGCTCTTTTTTCCCGCTCTCACGCTATGACAAACCTTCTCGTAGAATGAAGCCTCACAGTTTTCTTTCTGTATAGGTTGGAATGTCCCTTGCACAGATTGGGGAATTTGCTTTTGTTCTGCTAAGTAGAGCATCTAATCTTCACCTAATTGAGGTAATAAGCAATCAAATGCCTCTGCGATTAGTTAGATCCAACCAAGTATATATCTTCCATACCGTGTGATACCACAATAGCTTGCTCATAATTTGCTTTTCGTGGAGCTAAAACAATGGCGTTTGTTTGCAGGGCAAATTGTACCTGCTGCTGCTGGGAACAACTGCGTTAAGCTTGGTATGGTCCATTTCGTTTGCGTATTGGTCCAGTTCCACATATTTGACACTGGAACTTGCTTTCTTTAGGAAGAGCAGTAGATTTCACATACACTTAAAAAACCACTATTGTTTAGTAACCATTCAAGTAAACTATCTTACAGGTAACAACACCATTGCTATTCAAATTGATACCAGCCGTTGTACATTTAGGAGTGCTCTTACGTTGGTTCTCCCCCGACAGCTCAACCGAGGTAAATCCTTTGTCTTACTCTCTCTCTCTCTCTACACGTCTGACTAAAACTCAACTTTTGTACTTTGATTTTTTTCTCCATCTCTACAGATTGGTTTTAAAGGGGATTTGTATCATTCAGAAAGCGCAAAGCGTATATCTCTAATGATCCAAGGTTCTCTTCACGACTCTTGATGATGTTTCAGTATAACACAACAAAATCAAGCCATATTTGATCTCAAGCTTGGCAAAGGCAATGAATGGGAACATTGTTCGATTGTGTTATGGATGTATATACGTCTCGAGAGATCAGAACAAAACACCAGAGGAAACTGTATAAAAATCTCTACACGAAGATAATTACTGTCTTGTAACTTCACTTCATTTTTATGTTTTGCGATTCTTTTTTTAGGGTAAAAAATGTAGGAAGAGGTTATTCTTAGTTTGTTTTCTTATATGTCCCGATTCCAACCCATAATGATAAAAACTCTCTTAAATATTAAGAATTTGTGAGTTAATCGACTACAAAGTACAAATACAGAAATTAATCAAAGAATAATTGGTTTCGTACAGAAAATATTAATTAAAAGAAGAAATAAAAATGAGTTACTGTCTTCCTTAACATTCCGTGGGAACCCGAGTTTTTATTGGCTTTAGCTTCAAACCAAGACTCTCCGGAGTGAGAAGCTCTGGCGAAATACACGATGGACTAAGTGGACTCCGGGGGCTATAGTTAACCCTACAAGGCCGATACAGTCCAAACCCCATGAAAAAGAATTCCATTGGTATCAACATCGCATGTGGTTGCTCTTGTGTTACCATTGATCCACAAGATTGCACCTGCAACCTCTCAAACATCAAAGTATTTTCCAAGAATCTAAAAGCTTGAATCTTTAACATTAAACAGCATACCTCAACCAAGGCGCAGTATTTTCTATCCAATGCAGCAACCATGTGAAGAGTTTCAGAGTGGAAAGGAGATTGGTCGCCAACAAATATGAGTGTCCTGCATTTCAACCTCTTCAACCCTTCAGTTATGTCATGTCTCCTGTTAATTGCTTCTATAAACCGCCTAAGACCAATACCGTGTCTTTCACCCAGCAGCTGAAAAACAAAGTATATCATAATGATACAGAAGTAGTTTATAAAAGGTAATGAAAATATCGTAAAATCATCTAGAAACTTCTACAAGTTAAGTACTGACCCTTCTGCATTCATGTACTACATCCCGCTCCGGAACTTCAGAGCTCCCACGAGCTTCCTGCCGTGATTAAAAACAAGATCAAATCGGCGTTTATTGAGTTATGCAGGTTTCCTCAAAGGAATCAGATTACCTTACTGAAGTACCTCTGCAGGAATCGGTCTTTTAACATTCCGGACATGCCATAATAGTACAAAAGGTTTGACACCACCTGCAGGAATTAGTTTTAGTATTTGGTTTATTTTTCTGGCTACAAATGAAGTGTATGACTTCCCCCTTTTTTAGAGTCATATAAACTATGATTGGAAGGCAGACCAGACCTTGTAATAAAACCATTCGGACCATGAGGGTGCTTTGCAAAGAGGCGATATAAGAAGCAGACCCAAAACTCGTTCTTTATGTTTGATCTGCAACCACAAAACAGTTATTGATAAGTAATCATAAATCGTATGATGCTCTAAGAATTTCAACTGCATATAAATCCTGAAGGAGCTTTGATGAGAATACATACAGCAAACAAGGAAAGGATGTAGGCACCAGCTGTGATCCCCATGCACATTACTGCCTCTAGGCTGCAAGAAGCATATCCGTATTTAGTGCAACTGCCCAAGTTAGAGTGAGAGTTAACAGTACGTTGAAATATGAGTCAATTATTACCTAAAGAAGTTCAATACTTCAAGAATCTGGTCGGCAAGGTCTTCAACAGAAGGCGATGGATCACTGGAACAAACTGGAGCAGCTCCGAACTACAACAACTCTTTGTAGAAATGATGGAACCACACAACATGAGGAAGCAGCAAAGTAGATACAAAGAATTGAATTGTTTCAAGACAATCAATTTTGCAAACCTCATGTCCTGGGGGACTAATGTGGTAGATACAGAAGTTGTAGAGGAGTAAGGACACTGCTTCAGGGCAGAGAAACAGTCCTTGGAAACACGACAAATCTAGGAAACAACAAGAACATATAATCAGATTATCGGGTGAACACAAGTCATGTACCTAATGCCTATCCCCCATTCTTACAATTTAGTGCTACATCTGGGTAAGTAATCAATGCTGGTTTCTCTTGATCTCCATAGACTACAACTGAAACTAAACCGTGGCAAGTTTTGACATGATGCTCCTGCAAAAGATCAAAATAAGGAAGAAATGAATCAGTCTATCCAAGTTAAGAGAAAAATTAAACAATTCCACAGGCTTGATTCTCATATGGACACCACTAGTCTTATCCAAAATCAGCTTAACATTTAATCAACCAGAATAATCTTTTAACTTTTGTTCTTTGAATCAGACACAGCTAAGAAAGGAACATTCCAACTTCGTTCCAGACCACAAAACATAAGGTCCTCAAGAGATTCTTCCATGTGCAGAAAGAGGAAATCACTGGAAGAAACAACTTGTAGTTAAAAAAGTCGGATATTATGTCTCAATCATGGAGGAAAAAGATACCATATGCAAGGGAATCTCTTGACCTTTTATGCATAAGAAAAGAGAATCAAATAAATAAGATTTCTGATAAAATTTAAAGGATCAAAAGACAAAAATGAAACAACTTTTAAGAATAACCCATTTTGATTTGAATCCAACTTGTAATATAATTAAGCATTAAACTAAATCCAGAACGCTGTGAAAAAATAGCTAATAATACATTGATTTCAATCAGAAGACGCTGATAATACTTCTTCAATTACCCAGAAATTCCTACTGAGTTTGCAAGCTAATTAGAAAAACTATAAACCCATAAGCGACCAGAAGAGGAAAACGCAAGAGGAAACAAAATTATAAGTAGACATGGATTGAGAAGACATGTAAAGCAAAACAAAATTTCGGAGCTTAAATATGTAAATCAAACCTTGCCACCATTGTAGATCTCATCAATGTCGAGTGAGATGTCGTCATTTCCCCCCGTCATGGTCTATGAAACCCCCAAAACTGCGCCTTTCGCTCTCTCTCTCTCTATACCTCTGGTATACTGAAATCTATAAAGGAGACTACTCTTTTATGGTTTCTTGTAGCTAGTGCCTTAGATTGTACGCTTCAACGGCTCTTTTTACCTTTGCTTTGTCTTCTTCTTCGATGCAAGTGGACCACTTTCTTATCTCTCTGTATCGATGTCTGTGACTTATATAAGAAACAAGCGTTGCGTTAATGGCCAGCGGTAATCATTTCCCACCGACGCCGATTAGAGTTTTTTTTTTTGGGTTTTGATTTGCGACGAACCTTCAAACGGTGCCGTTTTGATGTTTGTATCACGATTTCAGTTTATGTCTTTTTGCCTATTTTTTTAGGACCAAAAAAATATGAGTATCAGAAAAATTAAACCGGGACATTTGGATATTCGATTCGGTTTCGATCGATTATTTTTAGTTTTGGTTTTTTCAGTTGGTAAGATTTAAGGTTAATTCATTTTTTTTTATATTTCGGTTCGGTTTCGGTTTGGTTATACTTCGGTTTCGGTCAATTTGGTTATAAATATAAAAACCGAAAATAACCTAAATAATCAAAATAACCGAATAATCGAAAATAACCAAAAATAACCAAAATAACCAAAAATAATCGAAAAGTAACCAAAAAATAACCGATAAATAACCGAAAATAACTAAAAATAACCAAAAATAACTGAAATATCCGAAATATTTTTGGATAATCGAAAATAATTCGGTTTTTTTTGATATTATTTTGGTTTTCGGTTCGATTTCGGTTAGTAACCAATAATCATGATTTTCCAAAATAATATCTGTTCGATCATTTTTTTTATAACCGAATACCAACCAAAATTATTTTTTTGATTCGGTTTTGGTTCGGTTTATTCGGTTCAGTTTTCTGTAGAACTAACCGTATGAGATAATTCAATTGACAAAACATCTGACTGGGCCGAAAATTCGAGTAAATTGTTTTAAGGCCCATTACTATGTATCCCGTATCGCCAAACGGCATCGTTTTTGACTTTCACATTTTCTTTCGTATAACTCGTTTCATTTGTTAAAACCCTCATTGATCGCTGGTGGTAAAAATGAACGCCGCCGAAGCTAAGTCGGAGACGCTGCTGAGGGTTGCAGAAATCGGAGGACGAGGAAGGAGTTTGGTGGCGGCACAGTCTCTTCGTGCTGGACAAGTTATTCTCAGAGAGTCTCCTCTCCTCCTCTATTCTGCTTTCCCTTTTCTCTCCCCTGTTTCACCATACTGCGACTGTTGTTTCCGGCTGTTAGCTTCATCAGCGCAGAAATGTCAATCTTGCTCTCTCGTATCCTTTTGTAGCTCTACTTGTTTTGCCTCTCACTCTCCTTGGCTCTGCGAATCCCTTCGTCGGCTACACCAATCATTTTCTGCTGCGTTCGTCGATCAATCTCCTGAACGCCAAGTCCAAGCTCGTTTCCTCCTCTCTGCCTACAATCTAGCTGCAGCTTCTCCTTCTGATTTCCAGATTTTGCTCTCGCTTCAAGGTAATGGAGATCCTACTTCTGATTCCGCCGCAGCTGTTTTTCTTCATTCTCTTTTATCCGCCGTGTGTCCACCTCTACCGGTTACAATGTCGGTGGAGCTCACGGCGGCTCTCCTGACCAAAGATAAAGTTAACGGCTTCGGTTTGATGGAACCATTCTCAGTTTCGAGAGATAAGAGATCTGTACGAGCTTATGGGATTTATCCCAAGACATCGTTTTTCAATCACGATTGTCTTCCAAATGCTTGTAGATTCGATTACGTTGACTCTGATTCCGACGGTAATACAGACATGATCATTAGGATGATCCACGATGTTCCTGAAGGAAGAGAAGTCTGTTTAAGCTACTTTCCTGTGAACATGAACTACTCGAGCAGACAAAAGAGACTGCTTGAAGATTATGGTTTCAAGTGTGACTGTGATCGGTGCAAAGTGGAATCTAGTTGGTCGGAAGATGAGGAAGATGAGAACGACGTTATGGAAGATGTAGATGGACAGGAAGAGATGGAGGATTTTGAGGGTGAGAATGAAGAAGAAGAAGAAGAAGAAGAAGAAGAAGAAGAAGAAGAAGAATCTAGTTTCCCTCACGCATACTTCTTTGCTAGATATATGTGTGAGAAGGAGAATTGTTTTGGCACTCTCGCTCCACTTCCGCCAAAGACTCATGATGCTTCAAGAGTTCTTGAATGTAATGTTTGTGGAAGCGTTAAAGAGGATGAAATTGGCCGAAATCAATGAAGACTAGAGGGAACTTAGCTTCAAGATTTTTTTCTGGTCTTGACCACATCTCTACCCAATGTTTGTTTATGTTGGGCTCCTCTGCTCATTTTGGATTAATCCAGCTTAAAACTATTCCACTTTGGGTATTATTTTTCTCCATGATAGTCTTTTGAGTCATTTGGAGGGCATCCGTTTTTGCCTGGCTAAAAATCATAACTTTTCACTTCTAAGGTGAAACTTATTAGTTGTACAAGTTCCATCTCCTCTAAATGTGTATATTTGTGTTTAGTGGTTGATGCAGGCAGACCAAAGTTGTGAAGACCAGATCAGAATCTAAGAAGCGTGTTGACTTTGGTCGTGAAGCCATATTTGAACAATGACTGATTATTAACAATGGTCGTTCGAGTGGACCTTTTCAAGAACAAGAAGTGGGGGGTGGTCTCATTGCACAACCCAAATCCAGCTATAAATCACAATCACAACCAAACCATAAACGGGGATTCACACAAACTGGTTCCTTGCGTTTCTTTTGGTGTTTTCAAAACTGTAACCTTTTTCAGATTCTCATACATAAAGGGGAAAAATAAGACAAAATGAATCAAACTGTGGAATCTTCAACATCACTGTCATCACTTAATTCACCTGAACTAACCCCTGAATCAGCTGCTGAACTGGAATCAGCACGATCATACTTGAGATACTTAACACTTCCCTTCTCACTAGTCTTTTCTTTTGCCTTCCTCTTCTTTCCCGCAGTTTTCATTGACAGTGCAGCACTTATCAATGCGGTATTTGTCATTTCATCTATCTTTTCATCCTCCTCTATGTCTTCAGATTCAATATCTTCTTTTACTTCACCTTTGTCAATAGAAAACAGCTCAGCCTCTATAACATTGTCCTTTGCATTCATTGATATCTTCCCTGAGAAGTCTCCTTGAGCATTAGCTATGCTAAGACAACGCTTCATAAGTGGATTTCCGAATGATATCCCTCCTTGTCTCTCAAGGTTAGTTAATAGCTCTGCCAAAAAGATTTCGAAAGCATAATAGTTAAGAGACTGCTTTCCAATATATTTTGGTATTATACCATATACTCCTTGTGCCTAATTTTTAACCTGCTATGAGATCTTTTGGCAAAGACCTGGTTTCTGGATCGGCACCTCCAATCACTTTAATCCATTTTGTTACTTGTAAACGCAACTGTGAACTTGAGAAAGCGCTAGAATAAGAGAGAGCTCTTTTCTGATCTTTGTTCTTCCTGCAATATAAGAAAGAACGACATTCATTCCTAGAACTGGTCGGACAAAAGACTCATTGCGTGTGTAAGAACTTGAAATCATGTTTTGTACCTGCAAAACTCAATAGCCTCATGCATAACAATTAACCTCGAAAAGGTCAAACTTTTTGCTAGGTTTTCAGCTACTCTGGTGGACAGGAAAGAATAATCTACCAACACAACAGCATCATATAGAACTTTCCTCAGCACAATTTCGTCTTCAGATTTCTGCATAGAAAGAGTCTACATCATAAGCCAACTCGAAAAAGCGAATATATATATGCTGAATCGAAATGGATACTAAGGAACCTTATTCACCACATAGGTTCTCAGTTCTCACTATTATATGCAAGCACAGAGAATATGCACAGTGTAGAAAAAACTAACCAGAATATGAGAACCGAGAGGCAATTTCGGCTCTATGAGCATGTTAACAAGGACATCTGCATAACAAAATAGGCTATAACCTCGATAACTAAATATACCAAACAAGCAGCAATAAAAAAAACCAAATAGGACTAAACTTAGATGCTTACCAAAGAAGTAGGGATTACGAAATGCTGTTATGGATCCGACGACCCAGTTAGTCAATTCTTTCTCTACATCACCTCCCATAAACATTCCTCTAAGCTCCAATATCAGTTTCAAGAAAAACGCCTCAGAAATAACGACACCAGCTAAGCAATTCAAACTGACATTTTCCTCAATCATTCTATTGCAAATATCATCACTAACAAGAGGGAAGAACGAGCCCAACTCTTTTTCACTCCAAACACGAGCTAAGTCTCCAATTGCAACACTAGAATCTACGTCTTCAGTACTTCCTTCGTTTAAATCGTTGCTAGAGCAGACACTAAGATACCCAAGCATTGCATTAACCAATGACATAGCCTCTCTCAAGGCCGATTTTTCTTTCTTCGAGCTCACGTCTTTGCTTAAGAGCGTATTCACTAGCTCGTAGACCTCAGATATAATGGGAGCAAGCAATCCAATGCTTTTTGACGAATTACAAGACGCAGAGCAAGTGGATATTAACTGAAACAGACCCTTTGCTGAGGCAATTCTACTCAAAGCATCTTTATTTTCCGGTTTCTTGACGCGATACGATAACCCAGTGTATACCCAGATCGATTCGAATGTCGGGTCAATCTTCGATTGCATCAAATTGTAGAAAACATCGACAAAATGTGAGAAATCCGAACCTCCACCACGAATTTCAGCTATAAGATCTTTAATCAAGTCGCTTTGAGAAACTGGATTAAATGGAGTCACTGTCTCCGTGAGAAGCAGAGCCATTGATTTTTCGGAAGTGAATTTGAAAGGAACAAAATTCGGTATTTGGTTAGTCTGCGGAGAGGAGACGTTTCTCTGATTTGGAATTAGGGTTTTAGGAGGTTTAAGAGTCTTGAAGGTGTGGGATCTGCCTAAGGTATAAGATCCAACGACTATGATTGATTTTTGATAGTTTTCCTGTAATAACAATTTATTTTTCATTTTAAAATTATCATATATCTTCAAATCTTCATAGAACTAACTCATAATAGATTTTTACTGATATAAAAGTTCAAAACATATTTTCTTTTGGTATAAAAATTCGAAATTTATTTTTTTCTAACTTAAAATTTCAAAATTTAACACACATATACATTAATAAATATTGTTTATACTAACCTTTAAATTTTGCATTTGTGGATAAATAAGTTTTAATTTTTATCTTATTAAACAATATATTTATAAATTTTATTTCAAAAAATGTCTGTAATCTTATTTAGATGAAAAGAATATGATAGTTTAAATGAGAAATATATCGTTAGTCCATTTTATAATAACATATATATATAAATTAAAATCTAATCGAAAATATGATACATCCATACAAAATTTAGAAGATCAAACGATCTATTTTTTTCTAAAAATCAAAAATTGGGTCGGTGGGGCAAAAATCGCGGGTTTGGATTACTTATATTTGGATAGAATGATATATGGTTCGGTTTTTATTGGTTGGTATTGAATTTATGACATTAACCGAGAAAACTAATACGTAAGGGGAAAATTGTTTCGAAGTTCCAGTTTATGGAATTTCTAGTTTTTAACTATTTTCTAGAGACTATTACGATTGAGGTTATAGTTCTGATTGCATGTCGTGTTATATGATAATTTTGAGGAAAAATAAATCGTCAGCCAAAATTTAGATGAACTAATTTTTTTTGTGAAAAATATTTAATAATATAAATATAGTATATATTTTATCCAAAAAAATGTTGATTTTATAATAAAAAGTATTTGTACCAATTTAGAATATATCTATTAGTATTTATAAAATAATACTTTCTATCATTCATTAAAAATATGAAAATACTACATAATCATCTTAGGATCATCATTATCTTCAAAGTTTAAACAAAATAATCATAAAAATCAAAACTTAGTTCCAAAACTAAGTCACTCATGAATCTATATAATTACTCAACAAAACTTTTAGGATATACTTAAACAACTAAATGGATCAACTAAACAATAAAACATAATTATACATAATTATACTCATATGGATCATAAAACATGAGTGGACACATGCATAAAGACTATATGATATATCATTGTATTTTAAATATTAAAATGTAAACTAATAAAACCATAAACAATAAAGCAGCAAATTTTGGCTAAACAAACCGAATAAAAACCATCGATTTTTCACATGGAAAAAGTCATAATCGATAGTTTCTAATATATTATTTGAGAAACTTTTTAACAAATTAACTTTATCTTGATTTGTTAATAACAAAAATATCATGCTGACAGACATGTCAACACCACAGAGAGTTTCAGGTTAAATATATAAAAGGGTTTTAACTTACTAGAATAATTACATTACATGCCATTGATGTTAATTTGGCTAGAGAATAAATATAATTTATTCAACTAACCAAAAAATATTATTACATTTGCAAAAACAATACTTTTTATTTCTTTAAATTTTTTATACGTTAATTTATAAATAATTTCAAATAAATATAAATAGATTTAAGTTACTACCATAATCCCTAATACATTATTTGAGAAATTTTTTAATAAAATAACTTTAATCTGACGTGTTATTAACAGAAATACCAACGTGTCATTACTAAAGTAAATTTCAAATAAATATATAAATGAGTTTAACTTATTAAAATAATTAAATTATATCACTGTTATTAATTTGGTTATATAATTAATATATTTTATTAAACTAACAAAAAAAATACTATCAAATTCGTAAAAAATAATTATTTTTCCTTTTTTAATTTGTATATACAAAAATTAATATTAAAAGTAATTTTAAATAAAAGTTAAAATTATATAAATATTTAATTATATTTATTAATAAAATATAATTTGCGAATATTTTTCCCCACGCATGGCATCGGTATGAATCTAGTATTAAATGTATTAAACAAAGAACAAAACCCGACAACAATTTTTCAACCAGAAGAATGAAAACAGAAGCATTAAGCATAATGGAAAATTCCAAGTAACGTTTTGTTAAAAAAAAAACAAAAAATACCAAACTAAACAACCGCAAATTATGGCTGGACATTCGAATATTCGATTCGATTTAAACAACCGCAAATTATGGCTGGACATTCGAATATTCGATTCAATTTCAGTCGATTATTTTTGTTTTTGATTTTTTCAATTGGTAAGATTAAAGATCCATTCGGTTATATTTATATTTTGGTTTGGTTTCAGTTCGGTTAAACCTCAATTTTGGTCGGTTTGGTTATTATATTTTAAAACCGAAAATAAATGAAATAACCGAAATAACCGAAATAACTAAAAATAACGAAAAATAACCGAAAATAGCCAAAAATAACCGCAATATCCAAAAAATAACCAAAACTAACTAAAAAATAATCGAAAACCAAAATATCTGAAATATCTGAAATATTTTTGGATAACCAAAAATAATTCGTTTTTTTGTATATTATTTTAGTTTTTGGTTCGGTTTTGGTTACTAACTAATAACCATGATTTTCCAAAATAATATCCGTTCGGTTATTTCTATATACCAGAATACCAACCAAAATCATTTTTTCGATTCGGTTTATTCGATTCGGATTATTTGCCCAGGCCTAAGATGCAGTATATTATTGTTCTTTTATCTATCGTAACTATTTACGATTAATTACAACAGTAAAATAAAAAAACTTACGATCAGTCACAATCATAATCGGTGATAATAGACAAACGTAATGTTAACTGCAAGCACAACTATTAACAACAATCAAACGAACAATACTAATAAAAGCATATTAGTAAATCATGATCATAAATCAATAAACAATTTTTAGTAATAAACTTGATTTTAAATCATAAATAAGTTTAATATATATGATTATAAAATTTTAGGTAGAGAACATGTGATGACGTCAACAGAAAACGAATTAAATTTCAAATTATATATTTCTATATTTACTACTGTAGATAACTATTAAATTTAGACATAAATTTAAACAAAAATTATAATATATAAAAAGTATAAAATATTTTACAGAATATATTTATAGTGTACATGCACATGATAATTCGTAACAATCCACTAATTGTAAAAAAAAAAATTCATATTCCTTTTGGGTTTTATAGTTTTGGTCGGTTTTCTCTTTAACACGGAATTGAAAACATATATTAATGGTTTCGCGCAGTGTCCAACCATTTTGTTTCTTCTAATTTATTCATCTTCCTTCTTCTCTGAATCAGTATTCGTTTTTCTCAGATCACAGATTTTCGTCTGATCTATATAATAAGCAAATAAAACCCTAATTTCGCTCGAGTTTCTTTTTACCAGAGTCATCAGTTTCTCTTGGACTATATAGGTCGAGCGGTTTCCGATTTTCGTTTCTCTTTACTAAATTTCAATCCATGAAGAAGGTGCTTCAACGAGGCTTTAAGCCTGCTAAATGGTAATTTGATTTTCTATGTTTCTGTGTTTGAGATTATGTTTAAATTTAACCAGATTCTATTATGATTGAACTTTGTGTTGAGAAAGAATCTGGTGCTGCGTAATTGGATTGTACTGTTTCATTCGTTGTTTTTGGTTTTGATTTTAATTTTTTTCTTTCTGGGGGTTTTATGTTGATTTATTGATTTTATATATGCAGCAAAACAGCTTTACAAATGGCAAATTCACGCCTCAAGATACTCAAGAACAAAAAGGAGATTCAGATTAAACAGTTGAGGAAAGAATTAGCTCAATTGCTTGAGGCTGGGCATACCCCTACAGCTAGAATTCGGGTCAGCAATCTGATCTTTGTTTCTGTCAATGAAAGTTTGGGTTTCTTCTCTCATGCTGTTTAATGAAGGAATTGGGAATGTGGTTATGTTTCTCTCTCTCTCTTAGGTGGAACATGTGGTGAGAGAAGAGAAGACAATAGCTGCCTATGAGCTCATTGGAATATATTGTGAACTTCTTGTGGTTCGGTTGGGTGTTATTGAATCACAAAAGTAAGAAAAATCTTACTCCTTTTCATTGGTGAACATTAGACATTATTTGTTTATGTCTAATGTATCGATCGTTGTGATATATTACTTCCAGAAACTGCCCTATTGATCTGAAAGAAGCGGTCACAAGTGTCTTATTCGCTTCCCAGAGGTTATCAGATGTCCCTGAACTCTCAGAAATCGTTAAGCAATTCACAGCCAAGTATGGGAAGGATTTTGCTACGTCTGCTATTGAGTTGCGTCCTGATTCTGGTGTGAGTCGCCTTGTAAGTGGCTGTGTCTCTTCTCGATTGTTATATGAATAAAGAAAGTAAGAAGAACCTTAGATGGTGATTTTGTATTAAGAACCGTTCTTGATTATGATTGTTATCTTTATAGTTGGTGGAAAAGTTGTCAGCAAAAGCCCCCGATGGTCCAACAAAAGTCAAGATTTTGATGGAAATTGCCACGGCCCATAATGTCGTATGGGAGGCAAAATCTTTTATTGAACCAGATCCAAAAGACCAGTTGCTGGTAAGTAATAACATGTCAGTGTAAAGGCATCGGTTGTTTACGTATCTGCTAACACTAACCATAACTTCTACATGTGCTTTAGAGTGGAGAAAGCTCGTTTCAGTCGGCTAGTAGCATAGACGTGGATTCCTATAGTATCCCAGAAAAGGTTCAAATTCCAAATGTCCAAGCTCCAGCTACTGTCAATGTTCAACATGGATCAAGTGAAAGACATCATTCATCAGAGAGCTCTTCTTATGCAAATGATGGAAGATTTTCAAGCTGTAGTAACAACAATGTTACTTCTGGGAAGGCTGATGATTATCATCATCCAAATGCAAGACCTTCTGGTAAGTGGTTTCCTTCAACTGTTTCTGTTTTTGTTTCTTGATTGAATCATTCATCGAAGTTGTTTTGTTTGACAGGGTCTAGGACTGATGAAGGGGAGTGTGGAAATCCAAATCATGGCGACGAAAATTCATCTTCAAGAAGTACGCATAGGTGGGAAACAGAATTTTTTGATTCTACAGAAGCTGCACGTGCGGCTGCTGAAGCTGCTGAAAGAGCAAGTTTTGCTGCGAGAGCAGCTGCTGAACTTTCGAGCAAAGAAAGGATGACGAGGCAGAATTCGTCAGAGTCACATATATCCTTTGCATCCGTTAATTTCAGAAATGAACCTTCACATAGACGTAATAAATCAAATGTACAGAGCGAAAGTTTCTCTGAAGATCAATTATCTCCAAGACAAAATCAAAGGATGTACTATGAAGATCTGGGCAAAACCCAACAAGATAGATATGGTAGGGCAAATGAATCTGATATTCCTCCTGTAGATAAGCCATCAGAAAGACATTCGCTGGAGAACTCAAGAAAGAACAACGGTTCCTTTGGTAAAACAGGTAGGGAGAAGCAGCCAAGCGAGGATGACACGGATTTAAATGTTGGTTACTCAGAAGATTTTCACCTCAGGAAGCAGTCAAGACAGGCTTCATTGCATTCACATTCAAGCAGTTATTCGGATGAGAATGTCATTGCCTCAGATTATACGAAGTCGTCGAGTGTAGTGGAGGAAAAGGTTTTTGCCACTGAATATGATCATCAATCTCAGAGCAGCTTTGTAGATTCCCATGACCATGGACATGCTGCTGCTGCTACGTTTGATGATTATAACTCCTTTTTCGATAAACCTAAATTTGACGCGGAAGATGAATATGATCATGGAGTGGGATTTTCATTGATTGGAAGCAAAACATCTTCTCTTACAGCAACACCAACTGTTGCCTGGAGCTTCAAAGGAGACCATAATAAGTCTCATGGAAATCACAGCTCAAGCTCACAAGTCTTCCAAGAGAGCTCAAGTTCTCCATTATTTGATGACGTCTCTACAAATCCTCCGTCTCCTTACCATGAGCCTGACCCAAATGCCAAGTTTGACAATTATGGTCCAAATTCAGATAGCGATGATGATCAGCCAAGACACAAAGGTAAAGTTTCTGGAGGTATAGATGAAAGGGTGAATCCGACATCTGATCGATCTCAGAAATTCGAAGGCTCTGATCCTGTGGAACATGAATTTTTCCCTTTAGAAGCAGAAGAACGCAAAGATGATTCAAGGACACGGGAAGAATCAGATTCTGAGGCAGATGCTCAGATTGGTCTGAACTTTAGACCTTTGGTCGGGGGATTTAGGAACAAAAAGACACTCCCACCTTACAGAATGAGCTTGGCAAGTAATGAGGTATCGTCCAAGTCTGAAAAGGAACATAATGGAACAGATGATGTTGGTCAGTCGATATCTAATTCTAACAGTAGCAGAAAAGAAATCTACACTAAGAAAGCAAGCAACAGCGAGAAGAGACCAAGCTTTGCATCATCACAGTCATCTTCTAGTGATGATGATAACTCAGAGATCCAACTTCGAGGACAGACAGAAACAAAATCCCAATCCTCATATCCTCATTCCCATTTCACCCATGATGACTCGAAGGAAGAACTTCCGACACGAGCTGCTGTCAGAAGTCAAGAGAGGACTCATAAGCCAACAACGGGAATGAGAGATCACAGTAGACCAAACTTCAAAACCCCAGCTACAACCTTGTATGAAGATGAGGAAGAAGTCGAAAGAAATGTTGCACAAGTCAACGCCAAACCAACTAAAACAACCGGATTCTCTCTAAGGACAAAGGGGCAAGTGAAAATTCATGAGAAGCGTTCATATCCAGTGATATCGAAAACTGACAAAGAGACTCATGACCAGCCATCTCCAAAATCAAGTACAGAGCACAAGACAGAAACTTCAAGCTCTGTTCCACAAACTGTAAAATCACCGGATCCAGAAACCCCATCAAGGGAGAGAGCTAGTCATGTTCATCCCAAACTCCCAGATTATGACGATATCTTTGCAAAGCTTGGAGCTCTTCGTGCTCCTAATCGCCGCTGAATCTGCTCATCATCTGTCTGTTCATATATTTATTATTTGTCACAGAGATCAGTCCTGCTCATTGTTTACTCTGATTGAATTTGATATTCTTCTTACACATTATTATACAGGTTGAAGCAGTGGTGTAATTCTGCTTGTTCATATGATTGGTTTTCTTTTTGTCTATTTTATAATTTGGTGTGGATAAACAGAGCAAACCACTATTTGTGAAGCTACAGATTTCTATAAGATTTGAAACGTTGTAACAACGGAAATAAAGTTTGTTCTCGAATAGCCAATTTGCTCAAAGTACAATGCAAGAAACAAAGAAAGAAAGCTGAAAAAGCAGAGAAACCATATTCTTTCACAAGATTTGAACCTCCAGCGATATCATATCGACAATTCAATAGAAGAAACCAAGAACCTGACCACCCACATTCCTTTTGATAGCCTCTTCATGGTCCAAAATGCCATCAGGAGTTGTAATTACAACATAACCCCACTGCATAGAACAAGTTAAACAAGGTTAAGTTACTGCTATTGTTAGTTGCCTAACTAGGATTCAACATGACAAAACCTGGCGGGTTGGAAGTGTGCGTTCCGTGTACTGCCCAATCTCTTTTGCCTTGACGTCTTGCCTATAAGTGAGAGCTTTGCAATCATTAACCCTTCCTTGTAGATCAACAGTTATTCTTCCAACTCTGTGTGGATCATAGACTTGAAAGTTCTTGATGTACCCTATACATAAACATAAATTGTAATAAAGTAATAGAGAAAAAAAATACTCGAGTTTGTACACCAGGGAGATACAGATTTGAGCATATAAATGTTATCTACAAACTTCAGCAACAAATATCAACTTTTAACAGAACTTCCTCATAAATCATGACTAAGAAACAGGATGAAGTATATACACAAATGCATATTGAAACAAAAGTAAACTAGACCACAGACTTGGAAAAGGAGTAGACATGCCCTTCTCCTGAACCATAGATGAAGATGTGAATCATCCATAAGATT
This sequence comes from Pugionium cornutum, assembly GCA_018901935.1. Lineage (NCBI taxonomy): Eukaryota > Viridiplantae > Streptophyta > Magnoliopsida > Brassicales > Brassicaceae > Pugionium > Pugionium cornutum. The sequence goes on along the minus strand of CM032160.1, from coordinate 33,198,590 downwards.
CAAAAGCAGAAGATTTCAATCATCTGCAACTTCACTTTCATCTGTTTGAACGATGTTAACAGCTTTTACATTGAGAGATCACTCATTGCAATGCTTGAATTATACTGGTTTAGAGTCAGCTCAAAAACTACCAATATAAAGGCCAAGTTCCATGAACTAATAAATCATACAAAACTAGATACTTCACCATAAACAAGTGAACCATATGTCGACGAAACTGATGAAACTAAACAATTAGAAGGAAATTTTGGGAAATGAATAAAGACCCAATTCGCCCAGAAGAAAGAATCATAGAAAAATCTCACCTTTTTCCTTCATGATTTTCAGGAACGAAGACATTACGGTAGAGACAGGCTTTAGCTCCACCGAAGCTTTCCCTCGCTTTTCCGCATTCACAATCGTTCTCAACGCGTCATTCAATATCCTCCTCCCCATCTCTCAGATCAAAATTTTCCGATTTGTAATAGAAATTTGGATATAATCGAATCGAAGGATCTAAAACCCTTACACTATCATAGAACAACTGAGCAAATGGGTTTTTTCTTTCCCTTCAATATTTAGGGGCACTATAGACTTTACACCTATCTTTTTTTTTGTAAATGTTAATTATTTCCTTCACAGTGACACGAACTAGGGTTTTGTTTTAACAGAGGTCATATAAATAGCTCGATCCTCATATCATAAAGCTCCGGCGCCACCATTAAAACCGAGTCTTCCCTCTCTCCCTCTTTCTCCGAATATCACAGTGAGCGTTTTGATCCTCTCTCAGTTATCCCGATTTGATAGATCGTGTGATTATTCGTGCTATTTCCTAGTCCATTCATCGATCTGGAATGTCTAAATCGTTGAATTAACATCACTTCTGTTGATTGGTTTGGTGTATATAGGTTTCGATATGGCGACAGTTCCAGGACAATTGATCTGGGAGATCGTTAAGACCAACAACTGTTTCTTGGTGAAACAGTTCGGTAGAGGCAACGCCAAGGTTCAATTCAGCAAGGAGAGCAACAATCTCTGCAACCTTAACTCCTACAAGCACTCTGGTAAGTTTTTGAGCTCGTCTTTTGCTCTTGTTTCGTAGATTCTTATGAGTAATGATCTTTGCTTATGAACTAAATGAACGTTAATACCTTATTGGATTTAAACTGATAGTTGTTAAGTTTTTGTAGTTGGGTGTATAGACATGGCTAAGTTTTGGAATATAAGATGCTTGCAGTTGAAATTAGCTGCATGAGTTGGGATTTAGCTATTCCTCGAATATGGATCTGTGTGAGTTAAGCTAGCTGGGAAATGTAGTTACTTTAGATCTCTCGTTTAATTGTATTTAAGTTTGTTAGATTTTGTTTCTTGATTCGTCTGGTTAAGGATGAATTTGGTTGCTTGAGTACAATCTCGAATTTGGATTCATCTGTTAAGAAATGTGTTGTATATATATAATGGGGATGAATCTTTCGATGTGGCTTCAGGTCTTGCAAACAAGAAGACTGTTACCATCCAGCCAGCGGACAAGGAACAAGCTGTTTTGCTCGCCACCACCAAGACCAAGAAGCAGAACAAACCTAAGCTCTCTGTGAACAAGTCTGTCCTGAAAAAGGAATTTCCCAGGATGTCAAAGGCTGTTGCTAACCAGGTATGTCTGTCTTTATTATTTATGCCTGTTTTGATTTACACACACTCTGCTTCTGAGCTCAATAGCCATAATCAAATATTTCAATCTATAGATTAGATATGTTTTGGAATTGATCTGCATCGTTCCTCCCTTACACATTTCATTGTGCTGTGAAGTTTAATCTAACGAAATTCTTGCGTAAAATTGTTCAGGTGGTAGACAACTACTACAGGCCAGACTTGAAGAAGGCTGCTCTTGCTAGACTCAGTATCATCAGCAAAAGCATTAGGGTTGCTAAGTCCGGTGCCAAGCAAAGAAACCGACAAGCTTAAGTTTTGTCACAATATGTTTTTCTTGAAGTAAAAGATATTGCTGAACAAGTTTATTAAAGCTATTTTGTCCAAGTTGAACCATAACGGTGTATTCCTTTTCATTATCATTTTCAAAAAGAGTTAGAATTTTTTTTCTTTTTTTTTCTTATTATTATGCTTACGTTTTGTGTCATTTTGTTGGATTCAATCCAATCAAGAATTTGTTTAAACATCAATTGTTGAAGTTTTATAACAATTCCTAGCCAAATCCTATTGAATACTTGATACTTGTTCTGAAGTATATCTTCATCTATACTGTTAAAACAGAATCATTTACATGTGTTGTATTACATCATTCCATTCAATCGCATTAACTTAATTCTAGTTGTTCAAGAAGAGACATGAATCAAAAGTTCATTTATGTTATTGTGGAGCTTTAACTGTTTAATGTTGAGTTCTTTAGATCCCACAAGAAACAAACTTACTACATTGTTGTCTTGAGCGTCTCCTTAAGCCCATTAAGCCCATTTTCGGCCCAAATAAACTTATCGGAAGCTTTATATTAGGGTTTTCTTACATGCTGTTATTTTTCTATCTCTGTGCCGTCTCCAATTCCATTTTGAGATCGGCGAAGATGGAGAAAGGGAAGGGGAGAAAGGAGGAAGTCGTTACGAGGGAGTACACTATCAATCTCCACAGGCGTCTTCATAGCTGGTAAACCTAATTTTTAAAATTTTCCTTTCTGATTTCGATCTCTCATTATGCGTTTCGGTGGTGGAATTGTACCCTTTTCGATTCTGGGTTTCGTTGATGATGATTAAACTGAATTTCTGCTCCGATGCTTTCGAATTAGGGTTTCTTAAGTGCAGAGCTTGTGTTTTACTCGGATTAAGGCTTTACTATCTGCTGGTTTTTACTGAGCATAGTTTATGTCTGATGCTAAGATTATAGCATTGTAAGTGCTGTGAGAATATACTTTGACATCCACTGGTTGTAGAAAACAATTAGTCTTTCGATGAGTAATGATCATAACATCTTCTTGTTGCTGTTGATCTCCATGGCTCAATGTAATTTAATGAAGAAATGGATTTGTTATGGGAGCATTTCCATTAGAGCTCCTTGAAGCTAATGTTAATATCTTGAAGGTTCCTATGATCGATGTTGCGGTATTACTGATGCTGATTCCTCAATGTGTATTTCATCATTGACATTTACACAGCACATTCAAGAAAAAGGCACCGAATGCTATAAAAGAGATCAGGAAATTTGCATTGAAAGCAATGGGAACAAATGACGTTAGAGTAGATGTTAAGCTCAACAAGCAGATATGGAGCAGAGGAATCCGAGGTCCTCCTAGGAGAATCAGAGTTCGTGTTGCTCGTAAGAGGAACGACGATGAGGATGCCAAAGAAGAGTTCTACTCTCTCGTCACTGTCGCCGAGATTCCAGCTGAAGGATTGTCTGGTTTAGGCACTAAGGTTATTGAAGAAGACAATTGAAACATGGCTATGTACTCGTAAATCCTTATCGTAAAAGTATTGTTGCAGCTTTTTGTCAAATCTTTTAGATAAAAAAAGACAGAAAAAGAAAAACTTTGCTTGCTTTTATCACTTTGCCCGCATTGGTAATTTATTTATAATGTTTGAAATTGTAGAAAGGACAGATCTTGGACTGATACGAGTTCGATCTTTAAGTGACATTTGATCACTTTGTAATCCATAATAGTTAGAATTGGTCCAATTGGAGCCTGGCCCAAGGCCGAGATAGTTGGAATTGGAGTCGGACCTAAGGCTGATAAAAGTGTTGTTCGTTTAAACGTCGCATGCGGTTGTGGCTGCGGTTGCGGTCAATTATGCGGTTGTGGCTGCGACAGATGCTATTCGTTTATCTGCGGTTGCGGTCAATTATGCGGTTGTGGCTGCGGCAGATGTTATTCGTTTTATCTGTGGTTGCGGTTGCGGTTGATTGTAGATTTTTAGTCGTACCGCTGTTTTAATCAGCGATCGAAAAAATTGCGACGTAGGATACAGCGTCTGACCAATGTGTCTAACGCAAATAACTGCGGTAGCTAAACGAACAACAATCTGTAGCCGCATGAATCTTGCTGCTGCCAAACGAACATGACCAAAATAGTTGGGTATTGAAACCGGACCCAAGGCCCACAAAATATTTGGAATTGAGACCGGATCCGAGAAAAATGAACCCAATCTGGTCCGGCAATAAAAATCCTGATTGTACCGGCCGGTTCGGCTCGGTTATGAAAACATTTAAACCGAAGCTACATTTCGGAACTAAAACTAGTTACTAGTTTTTGGATACGTTATTGGTATTTTGAAGGCCCATTTAAAAACCCAATATGGCCCATATAAGCTATTAAACGGCTCTGATATATAAACGAGTTTATGAATTCCTAACCCTAAAAAGCTATTGAGCATCGTTTCACCCAGCGGCAGAGCGTAAGCTAGAAGAATCTCTGAAATCAGCAATGGGTGATTATCCCCGACTTGTTGTTTCCTTATGGTTTGAAGTATCTTGCACTTATTGGTGATTCTCCCAAACAATGTGGCTCTGATGTTTGTCTTTGCTTGCTTGTAATCAATCACAGGAAAGGTCCACGGTTCATTGGCTCGTGCAGGTAAGGTGAGAGGTCAGACACCCAAAGTGGCTAAGCAGGACAAGAAGAAGAAGCCTCGTGGCCGTGCTCACAAAAGGATGCAACACAATCGCCGATTCGTCACCGCCGGTAAATAGTTTTACTCCATCTTTTATTACTTTCAGATTTCCGGTATAGTATTCTTAGTCCGATAATTTGATCATTTGCCTCTCTTTAGCTCATCGTAAGATTTTAGGACCTGTGATTAGACATTTCTGTTTTAGTATTTGGTTCACTCCAATCGTACTACTAGATGCAAATACTACTTTCCGACGATAGAAATGTATGTGAATGTGATTATAAATTCAATTTTTAAGTAGTTTGGCAAATCCTATTCCAAGCTATCAACATTGTTTTGGTTTCACAATTATATTGCAGAAGTTTGTATAGATTCTCATTATCGTTTGTTTTTGTTCACCTTTACGATTGCAGAGCTTTTGCTTAGACATTACAGCATCAGTATCTGGATCCTGTTGTTTATCTTGTGAATTGCTTTGATACTAATCTATAGTCGTAGTGTGATTTGATCAACATTTAGATTCTAATTTCTAATTATGCTTTGTGAACATTCATATATTGTGCTGTGTGAGATACTACTTTGGAGTTACATGTCTAGTTCATTTGAAGCTTTAATCTAACGTTGCAGATAATAGTTTCTAAAAATAAGCACATATGTTAGTTAATTCCATTCTATTTTCTATGGATAACTTTGTTCAAATCAATACAATTTGGTTTCTTTTTTTCTTTGTTAATCATGAAGTTGCACAAGTTTGTTTTTGACAAGTGAATTATCATTTGTTTTTGTTTGTGTTGTTCTTCAGTTGTTGGCTTTGGCAAGAAGAGAGGACCTAACTCATCAGAGAAGTAGACAAAGAAGGTTTACCTTTTGATGTTGTTTACTGATTATTTGATGTTTTGATAATGAGTCTTTAGATGGTACGAAACTTATGAATATTGAATTTTGATAATGAGTCTTTAGATGGTACGAACTTATGAATAGTGAAACCTATTTAAATAAATTTACATATGACTCATAAGCGGAACATATATAGTCCAAAATTATGTGTACAGTTCTTATCAATTAGCTTGAAAAGTCTTGTAAGATTTGTACATTGTGTAGTGATCATGAAAACAAAACAAAAAGCGACTATGACATTGACGAAAGAGTTATCAAAGCCTCAAAACTGTTGGAAGTAACAAAGAAGCAAAATTCTTGATCATCCGAATTGATATTCACAAGATTGTGAGGATAAAAATGTCTTTCCATATTCAATGCATATATAGGTGTTACAGAAGCAATAGTTTGTCTTCGAATGACTCTTTCGTCTATATCTCTGTCCGATCTTAGGCCTGTTCGTTTCGTAGCCGCAGGAACCTGCGACTGCGTACCGCCGCAGGTTCTTGCGGTCAAATGCTATGGTCGCTGCGAAATTATAGCGTTTGCGATCAAACAATTGCGATACAACCTGCGGCGATGACCTGCGGCGATCAAACGAACAACAATATTACTGCGTCTAATCGCAGCGTCTGACCACAGGTCGTTGCCGCAGACGCTGCGACAGACAAACGAACAGCGCTCTTGTCTCTCCTCGCTTATATGATTCCATCACGGCGACAGATAAGAGAAAATTGGGTATTCATTGTGCTCGAGAATCAAATGATTTATCAGAATTATCAATGATATACAGACTCACATGATGTTGCACGAAGGATATTCTAATTGGCACGTCCAATATTCTTCATTTCCTGGCTTTATTCTGCTTCATCTGTTATTCTATCCATCATACGTTCATAGTATGTGCAACCCAACTAAAAGACAAGTCATAAGTTTACCCTGTGAACATGATGTTGATGTTCTACATTATGCAAGGAAAAGTCTTACGTACATCTTGTGATACGACCCGAGTAATGATCAGTTCAAAATATTGCTCTTCTGGCTATTTCTTTAACATAAGACTATGTACTTTGGGAAGAAGTTAACCTTCTTCTTCAGGAGGCACAACGAAAAGAATCTCAGCTGTTATACATGGCCGAGGAATGGAGTCTGCATATATGAAGTTGTGAATCATAACTTCATAAGCTCAGGGTCTCAAGCCCAGCTAGGGCTGTCAATATGGTTCATTACCCGCGGGTCTCGCCCTGTTTGATCCGCTGCGGGGCGGGTGTAGGTCAAACAAAAAAAAATTTCATATGCGGGGCGGGTGCAGGTCGAAGTTTTGGTATAGCGAGGCGGGTGCAGGTTTCGTTTTATTATTTTGCGGGTTACCGGGTATCCACAAATTTTGGGTCAAAATTAATTAACCAAAATTTAAACCAATTTAATCTTAAACCAATTTAATCTTAAACCAATTTAATCTTAAACCAATTTAATACCAAATTTGATGTTCAAAATTTGTGTAATTTGATGTTTTAAAAATTGAATTTCGATATATTTAATATATTAATGTTAGATTTATTATTATTTGGATTTATTTTAATTAAATATTTTTTAAAAATTTACAAAACAAAGCGGGTCGAAAGTCACCTGCAAACCCGCTAGATTAATGTAGGGCAGATGTGGATTTTAAAAAAATGATTCGCAGATTTTGCGCGTAAAAAAAATTATGAAAAAAAATTTTCAACCCACCACGGAACGGATCATGCGTAGCGGATCCGACCTGCTTGACAGGACTCAACCATGTATAGCCATATTATAAATGGCCGAGCTGAAGCTTATATAGCTCATGCTCTCGGCCTTCAAACAGCAGATCCATTCAAGTAAAGATTATGAAGAAATTAAAATCCAAAACTCAATACATATGAAGGTTTCAAATGCCATTACAAGACACACAAAGCCAAACCGGCAACGAGACTAACAATCACGATTGGTTCTTAAGTATCAATTGATTGCGTTTGAAAGCATTACAATCAATCACAATAAAAGGGCAATGACACTCTTTAGTTATAATGATATCTCGGTTTAGAGATCAGACTCAATGAGGTAATCCCCGAGCCTTTCCACAACCAAATTGCATTGACCACCAGTCATTGGTTCCTCGTAGATACCAATGACCAAGGCTTGGGTTGTCTTCTTGATAGTAACGCCTCCAGGTCCCTGCAGATTCACAGATTGTAAAACTTATTCAGATTTCATTTCCTATCAAAATCTACATGCCCTTTTTGCAAGGGCTAATCGATAAGATTCATTGAAGCAGCTTCTGATGTTTGATCAAAAGAAAAAAGTTACCTTTTTCCCTCGGATCACAGCTCCTGGTTCACCTTGAATAACCATGTATTTTGCGCCACCAAGAAATAGTCCAGTTGGGGCAAGAAACCCGGGCTCCTCAAAGTCCTTCTTGATTCCAGTGATCTCTTCAGCCTTCAACTAAACAAAACATATCAAGAACACAGGGATAATACGCATTAGATTGAACAAGGAAAAAGCATATCTTAATAGAACAATTCCTCAGCTTACTGGAAAATCAGAAACAGAGCTTATCAGAGAAACAATTGTTAATCAGTGAGCCTAAGACCATACAATATACATGCCTACAAACAGATTTCGGGGAAATCTGATAGATTTGGTGAAAAAGTTGATTTACATTTGTGTATCGCTCACGCATGCGTATGAATTCACAGATACATGGATCTTCGATAAATCTATCATTAACTACTGATACCGAATGAAATTTCAGGATCAGACTAAAGATCTAGAGCCCTAGGTTTAATCCAATTTCGCACATGGATCCATAGATTTCGAATAGCAGATCGAAAATTCCTCAGAATTCGACCACTGCAAATATCAGATTCCAGAGAAGAAGACCGGAGATAGCAAAATCAAAATCAGATCCGAGATTCCTCAGATCCGATCACGGAAAATCACACAAACAGACGGTCAAATCCGATCAATTTCGACACCGATCGATGGATCAGGGAAGAAAGGAGAAGACTGAGAAAAAAACCTGAGGAAAATTGGCGCTCTGTGCCCAAACACTGCCGTCTTGACCGAGAATTGCGGCGGCAGTGAGGTGGTTGCCTTCGACATCGCACATAAGGTGGTCATCAACGTATGATTGCCACGACATCCTTCTTCTTCTTCGTGTCCGACGAGTACTGACTTCTTCGGCGAGTTTGTTTCTTCTGTGAAATCTCTCAGAGGATTCTCTACTCTTAGTTTATCTTTGTGAGAAGGAAATGAAACGCTGTGCTTTAAATTAAATAATTTTTCCATCAACTGCCTAATTTATTTAATTATAGTTTTTGTGGCTGTCAAAGCAAATTAATTATACTTTTTTAAATATTGGAATATTATTATTGTTCTAGAATTTTTTACTATAAATATATATTGTCATCTGTAATTTTTTAATTTTTCTTTTATTTAGAATAAGAGATAATCAAAATTTGTTATGAATGCCCAATATCCTAAAATAGTATAATTTTCTTCCAAATTTAACATTTTAAAATTAAAATTTCAAAAATAACACAAATAATTATGTAAAAATACTCATTTATTCTAAATAAATTATACATAAATTTAAACATTATATTTGAGTTCATTTTTAGTTTATTTTATTAAAATATAGTTTTAATATATTTTAATGTTAAATTTGTGTTATTATTGAAAATTTAAACTAAACTATATTATTTTTGGAACAAAAACTTAAAAGATACCATTTTAAAGAATTTTCCATTTCAAAATAATTAAAAAATTAATTCAATTGTTTATCTTGACATCACAAAAATTTACTAATTGATAGGTTTATTGTATTTATTTTGCAAAAAAAGAAAATTTAGGACTATAGAATAAAATTGAATGGAAAATAGGAAAGAAAAATTGGACTACAAACAAAGAAAAATAAATTTTGAATCTATATAAATTTATTCAATTGAAGAAAAAGAAATATAGATTCTTAAAAGAAAAGATTGATTTTGTCTAATGTCATTATTTAACTTTTTTCACCTAATTGATATTTACCTAATTTTGTACAAAATTTTTCAATTAACTTAATTGAGTTTTGGATATAATATATGCAAAAACAGAACATAATATATTTGATAAATCAATCAAACACAACATGTTATAATTTGGAATCATGAGTTGGAAAAACAAGATTGAATTATAGATAGAGAATTTATATAATTGTTGAAAAAGGAGAAGTTGAGGGAAGCCATCATTGCTTTTCTATTTCATTACAGATACAGAGTGGATATTCTCTTTTGTAGATCTCAATCATATATTATTGCTTTACACCCAATTTTTCATCTACTTGTCATCCATCACTTTCAATTATCATATTGTTTTTAATCAAAGTTGGGAGACTATTAAAGTGGCCTTACATTTTTGAATATTCATTTTTATAAGTTTCGAAAATAAAATTTTTAAATTTTTTATTCTAAAATTATATTTTAAAATTTAAATTTCAAAAATATACAAATAATGATGTATAAACATTTATTTATTTTAAATAAATTATACATAAATTTAAAATATAATGTTTGAGTTTTTTTTCTAATTTCAAATTTAATTTTATTCTATTAAAAAGATATTAATATATTTTAATATTAAATTTATATTATTACTAGAAATTTTATCTAATAATGCTATTTTAAAATAAAATTTTAAAAATTTGCTATTTTATATAATTGCTTTCAAAATTTAGTCTAGATTTTGATTTTTGTTTTAAATCTACCAAATCAAATTTTTTACAATAACACAAACTAGTATAAAACTTTTAAACCTACCAAATTAAGAAATTTAAAAATAAAACTTTTAAACCTACCAAATTAAAAAATTTAAAAATAATACAAACTATTATATGAAAAATTTTCAAAATTTTCAAAAAGGTGGAGATAGTGTTCATAAACACAAGATCAAAGACCAAATCTACCATTATTATGCAATAACTGAAATAAAATTAAGAAAGTGTCGACATCCTTAATCAGAATACTTCTGGTTCTGATTTTCAACCTTTTGCATCATACTGTTTACATATATTATTAAGGAAAAATAAATAAATAAATATAATGTATTTAGTTGTAAAAATAATTAAAGATTTTGTAAGAACACATCATCAAGCTTCGTGGAGAGCACTTGGCAACATTATTGAACTTTAAATTATGATATTAGATGACTCAAGTTTAATAATATATGTTGGGTTATAACAAATTTATGGGTTCTATCGGTCGGAATGTGTTTAGTTTTTTTTTTTTCTTTCTGACTTGCACGTGTGGTTCTGGCCGGGCTTTCCTGAGGTATCTAATAACCTTTATTATTAGAATCATCAAAAATACCAAGTTGAAAAAGAGATTTAATAGTTATCTTCGTTTGTCCGCTGCAATTTTTTATAGTTGCGGTCGATTGTTATTTGTTTATCTGCATTAGTTATCTATTAGGTATAGATAAATAATCCGAACCGAATAAACCGAACTAAAAAATAAGTTTCAGTTGGTATTCGTTTATAAAAAAAATAATCGAACGGATATCATTTTAGAAAATCATATTTATTGGTTACTAACCGAAACCGAACCAAAGACAAAAATAATATCCGAAAAACCGAATTAGTTTCGGTTATTTTTGGCTATTTCGATTATTTTTAGTTATTTTTAGTTATTTTTGGTTATTTTCGGTTATTTTTTGGTTATTTTTGGTTATTTTAGTTATTTTTGGTTATCCTGATTATTTTTTTATTATTTTTTTAATTATTTTTTACTTTTAAATTTAATAACCGAACCAACCAAAAACGAGGTATAACCGAACCAAAACCAAACTAAAATATAAAAATAACTGAATGGATTTTTAATCTTATCAACCAAAAAAACCAAAACCGAAAATAACCGACCAAAACCGAACCGAATATTCGAATGCCCATGCCTATTACCTACGATCAATCGCAGCGGATAGACGTTGTGTCATGCGTCATAATTTTTTCGATCATTGATTAAAACATCGGTACGTCAAAAAATTTATTATCCGCAACCGTCACCAATAGACAAACGAACAACATATATTATAGTTATAACCACAGTGTTAATCGCAGCCGTAGCTGCAAACGTTGGCGATGACCAAAGGAACAAGATTAATATGTATTTTACTTTAAATAGAAATACTGCTTTGAGTTCAAGATAATAATTATGAATAGTCATCCACTTCCAAGAACAAATATGAATTTAGTAAAAAAATATTTGTCGAAAATGAGATATCGTCATAATTGTTTAGAAATTTTACATGTTAGGATCTGTTAATTTGATCTGTAAAAACATAAAAAATTTGATTACCGAATTCCTAATTTTTAACCGGTAAATCTCGGATGAGATCCATCTTCAACAAACTTTTACCATCATTCAAAGTTTTACACAACGTTTTAACTCGTTATTTATGTTTTTCATAAAAAAGCAAACTGAAAACACAACAAAGAATATAAAAGATCAAAGAAATTGTTAATAACGAAGATTCGAATTTTTCTTCTAATTTTTTCTTCTCCTAATCTTTTTCTCTCATATCATATCTCTTCTTGTTGTTGTGCTAGGTTGTTTGTGTTAGAACAATTTTTATGAAACAAATTTGTATGTTCAATTTGGGTAATATATTTCAAATATTGATTGTAAAAATTATTGAAATGTGAATGAAAAATTGGCTATTGAAATTATAATAAATCATAAGTTTGTTGGCTAATTTAATGAAAAAGGACAAAAGTCTCACATTAAAAAATCATCTATTATATAAATGGCATATGTCATGTAATTGATTAAAAAATTTGAAGAGAAAATAGACCAAGTCACACGTGTTGATGTTGGGCCGGGCCAGGCCAAGTTCGGACTCGGGTCTTGGCTAAGGGCCATAAGCCCAATAAAGTACATTTTGTGCCAAAATTTGATTACGATTTTGTCTCAAAACCGAATTAAAACCCTAAACCGTATCTACGATTTTTTTCTCTAACCGTCTACGATTTTCTCATCGGATCGATTTCTTCCCACGATGTAGGGTTGCGAAATCGCTCCCTTAAAGCTATAAAAACGAGTCTTATTGCCTTATTAAGCCTCTCGGTCTCTCTTCACATTCATTCAGAAACAATTCCTCTCATCGTCCTCCTCTTTTTTCACTGTAAATCTCGAAAGTATATCGTAAAAATATGTTCGTACATTTTATAATTAGATGTTGCGATTATACTTTCGCCGTGGTTGTATCATGAGATTCATAATTTTATCGAACCACCACAATGCGAGAGATTTATTGAATTAAGAAAATAGATCAAATCTCGTTTGAACGAATTTGTCTTTTTTAAATTCGATTTTCAATTATTTTGATCTGCAAATCATTTTTTATATCGTGATTTTCATATCCGATTTTCCGCGTTATAAGAGTTTGTTGTCCTTATATGTGTGAATCAAACTTCTCTCTTTCCTATTTGTTACAAGAAATCAAATTGGACAAACTTTGATTTCTTCTTTTTGTTGTAGGGCTTCAGTAGATGTCGGCCTAACTACTATAATAAATGATAAAGACTCATTCATTTGGGCCACGAATAGTTAAAGATTGGAGCAGGAGCAAAAGAGACTTCTTTGTTCTTGAGGGTTTGTTACAGCTTTTGTTTAAAAGCTTTATTTGATTGATAAATTACAGTAGTAATCAGAACCACATGAGTATATATATATGTAAGATAAAAATTAATCACGAAACCAAAAAAAAAGAGAAAATTTGTTTTTACATAGGATTTGTTTTATTATTTGCAAGCTCTGAATTTTAAAATTTGTTAAAGTAAAAAACAAAAATGTGAAAAACAATGAATTAATGAATTAATGAATTGGAACAAGAGCAATGGAGCATTCAGAAGGTTCGGTTCAGAGACCTTGTTCGACCAAGTAATCACCCAACCTCTCTACGACCATGTTGCATTGTCCTGGAGTCACTGGCTCTTCGTACATACCAAACACCATTGATTGTCCTGTTTTCTTGATCGTAATTCCTCCAGCTCCCTGCACATGTTTCAATAAGAATCTCAAGCTTTTATTCTCTCTATGTTGTTTGAAAACCAAATCTTCAACATTAATGTTTGTGATTCATTACCTTCTTGCCACGAATGACTGCACCAGGCTCGCCTTGGATGACCATATACTTTACTCCTGCAAGGAACAAGCCTGTAGGAGCGAGGTGACCAGGCTCATCGAAATCCTTCATGATGTTTGTGATCTCTTGAGGCTTAAACTGTTTCCACAAATTAAGATCTAATCAAACTAAATTTTGAACCAAATCCAGAATTGATGCAATGTTTATACAAAAAGAAAATAATGGCAACGATCGGCATAGCACAAATCGAAAGCATGAAAGCGAAGATATTAGGAAACATGGGCATCCAACTCAAAACCAATTGGCAATGAGTGCAGTAGCTCATGCATCTTATATACTTGTGTGGAAAGCTCCCAACTTCCAATGTGGGACTTTCATATCACACATTCTAATAGACCTCTTCGAGATGTGGGCGGGACACGCACCAATATCTCAAACATACCACGACAATACGGACCATTTATACGGGCCACTTCCAATGTGGGAAACCGTTTTTGTGGAAAATCGCACGTCGGGTTAACCTAGGCTCTGATACCATATTAGGAAATATGGACAACCAACTCAAAACCAATTGGCAATGAGTGGAGTAGCCCATGCACCTTATATATTTGTGTGGAAAGCTCCCAATTTCCAATGTGGAACTTTCATATCACACATTCTAATAGAAGATAAAACGATTAGTCGAGGAAGAAAGAGATAACCTGAGGAAAATTAGCGCTTTGAGCCCAAACACTACCGTCATGGCCGATAATGGCAGCGGAGGTGAGGTGGTGACCTTGGCCATCACCGACATCGCACATCAAATGCTCATCAACGTAAGTTTGCCACGACATGTCTTCTTCTTCTTACTCTTAATCTCTTTACGTATGAATGTTCAATGCAACACCAAGGGGACTTCGTCTTCTCTCGATATATAGGGAGTGAACAAGAATGTCGTAGGATGAAAATCTGAACCATTGGATTTAAAAGACAGATTCTCAACCGCTCATTTGTTTCTACGTACGTACTCATGTCTCGCCTTTCTTCTAGCTTAATCATTAACTCAGTTTACGACACTTGTCTTTGCCAATTTCATCTATTTATAACAAACAAGAAACTATGAAATACTTAAAAGGAAATAACAATTTTGTTTATTGGCTGGGCTTTTTCAGATGGTCAAATTAAGATCCACTGAAAATAATCAGAAACATTGATTTTGTAAGAAATATTACAAGCATGATAGCATCAGTGACATATGTGGACTCGATCACCTTTCATGTTGTATGCTTTTTTTACCTAAAGGGTTATATTTTATCTATGCAAACAAGTTTGGATTGCTTAGAATTATACTCTTCCCTCAGTTTCTGATGTTAGATGTTTTACAATTTCTTTTGTTTCAATGATTTTAATTTTCAACTAGAATTATACCTATGTGATGTGAGTGGAGAAAAATATTCGTAAATTATATAATATTGTTTATTAATAAATATAAATTAAATATTTATATAATTTTAAATTTTATTTAAAATTATTTTTTAATATTAATTTATGTATATATAAATTAATGAAAGAAAAATAATTATTTTTACAAAATTAATAGTATTTTTTTCTTAGTTTAATAAAATATAAAATAATTATTTATATAACCAAATTAATAACAATGGTGTATATTATAATTATTTTATTAATTTAAACTTATTTATATATTTATTTGAAACTAATTGTGGTGATAACACGTCAATATGATATTTTTGTTAATAATACGTCAAGGTAAATTTATTTTTTTTAAATGTTCATCAAATAATATATTAGAAATGTGTAGTTATAATAGTCTACATTTTATCTAGTATTCCATCAAATTCAAAAAAGATGTTTAGCGTTGCATTTTGATTATTGTTCTAAAGTGTAAATAAATTATCTTAGATTATTAAATATTTGTATATATACAAATTAAAAATAATCATGATTTTGATCATATAAATAAAAATACTATTAATGAATAGACTTCAATTTGGAGTGGTTATTTTCCACAAAAATTTCGTTATATATACATGAATTATTTAGCAATGTAAATACCAAAATAAATTATAAAACTGATTGAAATGCCTGTTTTTCAGTATATGAAACTCAAATTTGGTAGAAATGGCAAAAATATGAGGAAAGGCAGGAACAATTGACAAGGTGAGAGCTGGGATGGTTCATGTAGAATCATAATGGAGTCAAAGGTTCAAGTCCATGTTGTTATATCTCCTCGACATTGGAAAGTTCGATGAAATGTATTACTATTCTTTGGATGGATTTCCTCACAAGAAATATCATATAACATCATGTTTTTCAAACTAAGTTTTCATTTTACATAATTCTGAATCAAAAATTTAAAACTTATTTTTTTTTCAAATCTAAAGTTTGAAACATATTAACTCATAAATGTCAATTTCGATGATTTGTGTATAAAACTGAAACGAAACCAAACCAATCCAAAACTAAACCAAACAAAACCCATGACTGCACGATCCAAACCCACCCGTTTATCCAACCTAAAAATACCCGATATCTCTCAAAAATTCTCAAATTCATAAAATTAAGAATCGTAATTTCGAATCTTTTAAAATCAACAATTGACATCATTTTCTCCTACACCTGAAATCGAAGGTAAGTGGATTGTTAGACTTTCTAAATACTTATCGACAAAGTCTTACACCAAATTCTCGATCTTGAAAGCATCTCGGCCGATGGTCTTTTCGGCGAAATTCAGTTTTCAAGCCTTGGATGACTAGCGGCATGTGGAAGATTCTTTACTTTCATCGCCTGATATTTCACCTCTAACCACCTTTGATTTTGGTTTGCGTTTTCTAGGGTTTGCGATTTAGAGATTTTTTTGTTTAATGGGTTTTTTCAATGTAAGGAGTTAGTTAGATTTAATCAAATCTTTAATCGAGTATAAATTAGGTTTTAATCCAGTTTAGTATTGGTTTAGGGTTTAAACGATGGTTAACATATTTAAAACCGAGTATAATCGAAGGCATGAGGCAAAAAAATTCAAATTTTGAATTAATGGGTAAATACGTTTCGAACTTTGAACTTGGGTAGAACTTGGTTTTAACTTTTGATTCAAAAATATTTAGAATAAAAACGTAGTTTGGAACATTTATGGTGTTATATAATACTTTTCGTGGAAAATAGTTGGTCGACCCCTATTCTTTTCATTTATTTAGCAAATAGATTAGTCACTTTTTTATGAATAAAATTCTTAATGATAATTTTCATCCAACAATGTTTGGAATTAAAATTTCCTTAGCAATTTTTCTGATTCCAAAGATTCGATTACAAGAGTAAAAATCAAAAATAAGCTTTTTGGTGATAAATTATACTAAATTAGTTGATTATTAATTAACTGATAAAACCATTTTGGCATTTTCTCTACCAAAGTAAAAGTCACAGAAAGCGCAATTTCATAACAAATCTTGCAAAAGAGAATTAAAACATACAAACAAACAAAAAAGCTTCCAACTTTATATTTCTCATGGAGTCACCTTCAATCCCAAGATCGCAGCGCACGTTAACGGCTGCGCCGGAATTCTGAGGCAACTTAACGAACCACCAGGAATCGTCGAGCAATCCGGTTGCGGTCGCTGATAACCTTTTCCAGGAATACAATTTCCGGTGATATCAAACCCGAAGCTTACTCTCGAACACTCGGAGCTAAACCCGGAGAAAAAATTGAAAGCAACTGTGAGATTTATCAGATTCCTCAAAGAGCAGACCAAATCGGGAAGATCGCCGGAGAATTTGTTGTGTGCGAGATTTAAAACCTCGACCTCCGATAAGCAGGAGATCGTTTCAGGGACATGACCCATCAAGGAATTGAAACTAACGTCGAAGACTTCAATCTCGGAGAACAATCCAACCGATTCCGGTATACAACCGGTTAACTGGTTGTTCAGAAACAAAACCTCCTTCAATTTCGATCCCGTGATTCCGAAACTCGTCGGAATTTCGCCAGATAATTTGTTATTGGCGAGATTAATCACCGATGCAGAAGAGTATCCGAGATTCCGGGGAATTTCTCCAGTGAATTGGTTGTTATTGAGGAGAATCGCGTCTAATTGCTTGTTAAAGAGATTTTCAGGAATCGAACCGGTGAAGCTGTTGAACCGGAGATCGAGGTAAACGAGATTTGGGATGTAGATTGTGACTTGAGGGAAAGAACCGGAGAATCTGTTGTTGCTGAGATCGAGTTCTTGAAGAGAATATAGGGCTCTGAAAGAATCTGGTATTTGACCATAGAATCTGTTGCTATTGAGATGGAGAATGGTTAAATCTGAGAGAAGAGAGAGGTCTTTAACAATTGTGCCCTTGAGATTTGCTTTGTTTAGATCAATAGAGATTACAGAAGAACCAGAACAGAATATTCCTTTGTAAGAACAGACATCTTCACCAACCCATGTCTTAAGAACACCCGATGGATCCTCTGTAATGGCGGATTTCCACGTTTGAAGAGCACTGTAAGCTGCATTCGTCTGTTGCTTTGGAGCTGAGCCAGGATCGGAATTAGGGTTTCCCCCACCACCAATCCAAACTCCGCCGTCGCCGATTCCAACTCCAATCCCGTCGTCTCCAACGCATAAACCCAGAAATAAAAACAAAAATAGTAGCTTAAAGTTGTTGTCTTTCTTCTTCCTCATCATTTCTTTCTTGTTTCTTTCTGGAAACTGAAACAAAAAATGTTGAAAACTGAAACTGAACAAACTCAAGAAGCTTAATTGAAGTTGCTGTCTTTTTAATTTGAGAATGTTGAAACTTGGAAAGAGAATGAAGATTGATGATTTTGTTGGGTTAGTGAGGTTTCTTAGAGAGTGTAGTTGAAGCATTGATTAATGTCAATGATGAGTGAGAGTAAGGCTTTAGTGGGGTTGCAGAGGTTTTATAGATTTTTTTGGTTATGTGTTACTGTTTGGTTTTCAACTTTTGATCCTTTGTTTTATCAAAGGGAACTTTTTTTTTGTTCAACTCTACTTTGCCTGATATTATTAGGCATGCTTAGTTTATGGCTCATAAGCTATGACGTCCGCATGACAAAAAAAAAATAGCACTATGGTTTGCCATATGTATACTAGATTTAATTAATCTTCTGCTGCATAAAAATTATTTATATATTATAATTAATAATTTATTTAATAAATATAAATTATATATATATAATTTATTTATTTTAATACTTTTTTGAAATTATGAATAGTAATTGATTATACAAATGAAATAAATAATAAATTAGATTATATAGGTAAAGCATTGTAAATTTGATAAATATTTAATTAAACCAAATTTTTGTTTTACATTTTATTCGACTAATTTTTTAAAATCTCTAGTATTTTATTTTTTATTGTGTTTACTTTTTTTGTTAAAATATTAAATATTTTTGTATAATATACTATAAAATATTTGTCTAATATTAGTTTAGAGAATATTTAATAAATTATATCTTACGTAAAATTTATCTTAATATGTTGTGATAATGTGACAAATCACCGTGATATATTTATAAATCACACATGAATGTGAGACTCAAAAATGTGAACAATCTAAATCCTACCCTACAAAATAAAAAGAAATAAATATATAATTTGGAAACTTACATTTCTTACTTTTGGTCAAGAAATGGAAGTGGCAAAATTTAATATCTTCATATTTTTTATAGTAAAATCGAAGATACGAGAGATAATAAAATAGAATGTCATACAGATATGTTCCATTCAAATTCAAATTCAAATCTTGTATGTTGTGTATTTTTATGTTTCGATCTTTGGTTAAGTAAGTTAAAGAATATTAAGATTAATATTTGGCTTATTAGCAGTGGTTATCTGTCAAATCGGTTGCTTTTCTTTTTTATTCCACCAGAAATGTGAAGAAGTGAACCATTGTCGTTGTGGCCGTCGACGTTCAACTAAACACTGTCGTGAGTGAATGGCGACTAATTTGATAGATAAAAAACAATATAAAACGACAAATTACCATATATATACTAATAAAATAATTTAAAGTACATAATCTTAGGAGCCTTATGAATGTGAAAGGTAGTAAGATTGTGTTGACTTATGAAAACGATTAACGAAATGTTGAGAATTGAATATCTTTTATCGCCTCACATGGAGGGGACACACCACTAGTTTTGGGATGACTCATTCATTCAATTTACAATTAATCCAATTGAATTGTATTAAATAATATAAATACCAATAGATTACAGCACTAGATTCATACCCATGCCATGCGCGGGGAAAATATTCGCAAATTATATTTTATTAGTAAATATAAATTATTATTTATATAATTTTAATTTTTATTTAAAATTACTTTTAACATTAATTTTTATATATACAAATTAAGAAAAGAAAAATAATTATTTTGTACGAATTTAATAGTATTGTTTTGTAAGTTTAATAAAATATATTAATTATATAACCAAATTAATAACAATGATATACTTGTAATTATTCTAATAAGTTAAACTCATTTATATATTTATTTGAAATTTATCTTAGTAATGACACGTCAGCATGATATTTCTGTTAATAACACGCCAGAATAAAATTATTTTGTTAAAATATTTATCAAATAATGTATTAGGGATTATGGTAGTAACTTAAATCTATTTCTATTTATTTGAAATTATTTATAAATTAACATATAAAAAAATTAAAGAAATAAACATTATTATTTTTACATATGTAATAGTATTTTTTGGTTAGTTAAATAAATTATATATATTCTCTAATCAAATTAATATCAATGACATGTATTGTAATTATTCTAGTAAGTTAAATCTTTTTATATATTTAAGTTGAAACTTCCTGTGGTGTTGACACATCAGCATGGTATTTTTGTTATTAACACGTCAGGGTAAGGTTACTTTGTTAAAAAGTTTCTCAAATAATATATTAGAGATATTATATCTCTTATTACTAGTTGAATACTTTAATTACTTACATATTTTATATCATTTCCAATAAATATTAGGAAAGATATAAAATACTTGAATGTAGGAAATGGACAAACAATTATATGTAGGAAGATAAAGACAAACAATCGTATGTTTCTTATATTTGGGTACTCAAGCACCCAACTAATGTCTCAAAATAAAAACAAAAATATGTTCAGAAGTATTATTATGAAAATATAAAATAGAGTTGAATCTAGAAAGAGGACAGAGAATCTTATGTTTTGGATATTCAAGCCGCCAGCTTAAGACAAGTATTGTTAATACATAAATTTGATATTTAAAATAGATGTGGATATATATATATATATATATTATTCGGTTGCAATTAATATTGAGTAATATCCTAAAATAACATTTTTAAAGTTTTTTTTTCAAATCTAGCATCATAAAATTAAATTTCCAAAATAGCACAAATACTTATGTAAAAATACTTATTTATTCTAAATAAATTATACACAAACTTAAAATATTATATTTGGGTTCATTATTTTCAATTTAGGGTTTAATTTTTTAGGCAAATGTCTAAAATAGCACCTTTCTAAGTTTTTGTTCCAAAAATAACATCATTAGTTTAAATTTCTAATAATAGCACAAATTTAAGATTAAAATGCATTAAAACTATATTTTAATAGAAAAAAATTAAACCCTAAATTGAAAATAATGAACCCAAATACAATAATTTAAGTTTATGTATAATTTATTTAGAATAAATAAGTATTTTTACATAATTATTTATGCTATTTTTGGGAATTTAATTTTATAATGCTAGATTTGGAAAAAAAACTTTAAAAGGTGTTATTTTAGGGTATTACTCTAATTTTTTTCTATTAAAATATAGTTGAGTAATACCCTAAAATAGCACCATTTTAAAATAGCACACTAAAACTAAAATTCTCAAAATAGCATAAATTATTATGTAAAAATAATTATTTACCTTAAATAAAAAATATAAAAAATTAAAACATAATGTTTGGGTTCATTTTTTCCAATTTAGGGTGTAAATTTTTTTCATTATGAATAAGTTTTCAATTATTTTAGTATTAAATTTGTGCTATTTTTGTAAATTTAAATGACTAGTGCTATATTTGGAACAAAAATTTGAAATAGTGCTATTTTAGTCAATTGCCCAATATAGTTTTAATGCATTTTAATCTTAAATTTGTGCTATTATTGGAAATTTAAACTAATGATGCTATTTTGGAACAAAAACTTAAAAAGATGCTATTTTAGACATTTGCCCATTAATATTACAATTATCGTATATGTTATTCGTTTTTCTGTTATCGTCGGTTGTGGTTGCGGTTGATCACAAATTTTTAGTCATACTGCTATTTTAATCAGTAGTAAAAAAAATTGTGACGCAAAGCCAAGTCTGACCATTACGGTAGTCAAATGAACAACAATCTATAATAGTCACAACCACAAAAAACTACGATTGACAAACGAACATAAGTATAATGATCCATTCGGTACATTTGGTCACCAGTGTTTAAAAGAATAGAGAGCTGAAGATTAGATAAACATTTGCTAAAACTTACAAAAACGCTATACCGTTAGTATTATGGACAATTGACTAAAATAACATTGTTTTAAGTTTTTATTTCAAATATAATACTAATCAATTAAATTTCCAAAAATAGCACAAATTTAATGATAAAATAATTAAAATTATCTTTCTAATAAAAAAAGTGAATCCAAACATTATATTTTAATTTAGTTTATTTGAGGTAAATAATTATTTTTACATAATAATTTGTGCTATTTTAGGAATTTTATTTTTAATGTGATAAATTTGAAAAATAAATTTAAAAATATGTTATTTTAGGATATTACTCTAGTATTATCGATAACATATTTTATATTATTTTCTCTTAATTTTTGAATGTCTAAGTATATTTTTATTAAATTTTATATTATTTTTATCTGAAATATGTTTGGTGACATAAATAACATTAACTTTGTTATTTTATTTAATGGTGAAAGTAAAAGAGTAATACACTAAAATAACACCATTTTAATTTTATCTTCCAAATTTAGCACACTAAAACTAAAATTCTAAAAATAATACAAATTATTATGTGAACATAATTATTTACCTTAAATAAACTATATATAAAATTAAAACATATTGAGTTCACTTTTTCCAATTTAAGAAGAAGTTTTTTTTATTTTAGTATTAAATTTATATTATTTTTGAAAATTTAAATGATTAGTACTATATTTGAGATAAAAACTTGAAATAGTAATATTTTAGTCGATTGTTAAAAGTAAAGTTAAATAAAATAAAAATAAAATTAAAAAGTAAGAAATTTGTGTGAATGACACATAAGAAATGAAGTTTATAATGTTTAATAATATATTTTCCTTGTGATGTAATTTTAACAAAAGAGTTCTGATTTATAAAAAAAATCGTGATGACGTGTTGATGTCAAAGAAGAAGAAGAAAGAAAAACAAATCGAAAGATCTGAAAAACGCAGAGAACGAACGGTTTCGAGATGGGAATAAGGTTCATATTGATGGTCAACAAGCAAGGTCAGACTCGTTTGGCTCAGTACTACGAGTGGCTCACTCTCGAGGAACGTCGAGCTCTCGAAGGCGAGATCGTTCGTAAATGCCTCGCCCGCAACGATCAGCAGGTAAACCTCT
This sequence comes from Pugionium cornutum, assembly GCA_018901935.1. Taxonomy (NCBI): domain Eukaryota; kingdom Viridiplantae; phylum Streptophyta; class Magnoliopsida; order Brassicales; family Brassicaceae; genus Pugionium; species Pugionium cornutum. The sequence continues at coordinate 33,175,348 of CM032160.1, read as the reverse complement.
CTTTCTCTTTAGATCGATTCGGATCTCATCTTCTTTAAGTCATTTGATGACAGTTTTGATCGCCTTGGATTGTAATTTCTTTCAACTGCGATATTTTGATTTGTATAGATCGAATCCTGCAATTTGATTGGGAAATCCAAGTGTTGGTGATTGGGTTTTAGTTTCGAATTTCGTACGTGGTGATGCAACTGAACATTGGCTAATTAGAACAAAACTAGCTTGATTTAGAATTTTCATGCGTAGTAAGTATATCATTGAGTTCCTGTGATCTGTATCGTCTTTCCATGTAAAGAGTTTGTGGGTGCACAGCTGGCAAATTTGATTGATGTTTGAGTTCTTCGTTCGTATTTTCTAGATCAACTTCTCTTTATAAATCATGTTACCTTTGTTCTTAATAAACAGTGTTCATTTGTGGAGCATCGCAACTACAAGATAGTCTACAGGCGTTATGCATCTCTGTTTTTCATGGTTGGGGTTGATGACGATGAAGTAAGTTATATTATATAAACCTCTCTGTTTTCTACAGGTGTATGTGTTTCTGATACCGTATTCAGTATAGTGTGGATGAACATTGTAGAAGAGTGTTTATGATAATTGATATACATTAGAAATCCTAGAACAATCTCTACCAGAGATATAAGACAATAGATAATATATTTGCATATCTATGAAGTCAAATTATCCTCTTTGTCAATCTGAAAGCTTGGATTTTCCCTTCACCCTTCTCTAAATTGTATGCTTGTTGTTACTGAATACTAAATCACACTTTTTTTCTCCTTGATTCTTGTCCTAGAACGAGCTTGCGATTCTAGAGTTTATACATCTTTTGGTGGAGACAATGGATAAGCATTTTGGAAATGTGGTAAGCTATCTGGATTAATAGTAGTTTCAAATCGAATAGACTGACTGAGTTAATAGCCCGTCGTGCGGGCCTCCTACTGGGGGCCCGCTATGCCAAGCCTAAAGCGAGAGAAACCCCATGCCTCTCTTTCCTTTTTATGCCCCCCTGCCGCCACACGAGAGGGACATGGGGGCGTAAAAGGGGATCCTATCAACTTGTTCCGACCTAGGATAATAAGCTCATGGGCTTTGGGTGTGAAGCTGTGTCAAACCTAAATACCCAAGAAGCATTAGCTCTCCCTGAAAAGGAGGTGATCTAGCCGCACTTTCCAGTACGGCTACCTTGTTACGACTTCACTCCAGTCACTAGCCCCTACTAGTAAAGGGAAAACGGAGGTGCGCTCCTGCGCACCAGCTGAAAAAGCCCTTTCCCCTTTCTCTGATAATAAGGAGAAAGCTTCATAGCTTGTTTCTTCGTGTGTGTGTGTTTTCTCTTTTGTGATCCATAACTTGATATTATGCAGTGTGAGCTTGACATAATGTTCCATCTGGAGAAAGCTCATTTCATGCTGGAGGAAATGGTGATGAATGGTTGCATTGTGGAGACAAGCAAAGCCAACATACTTTCACCTATACAACTTATGGACAAAGCCCATTAATTCAAGAGCCTTGTTTCTTTCCTATTGGCATTGGATAATTTGGTCTCGTCGTTGATCCAAATCACTGTATCTGATTACGCACGTGTAAGAATGGCAACGGATGTTCCTATTCGATTGTCAGGGTTAGTAATGTCAGATAGACAATGACATGTCATCAATCAAAGACCAAAACTTGTACAACTAATTGGCCCCAATTTTGTGTCTTCTTCTGTTCAGTTTTAGAAGATTTCGGATTCTGTTGTCGGGATTCTATTTTAAGCCAAAAGGAAGGGACACGTGGCAGGAGCTAAAACACGTGGCGTATATAGAGACCATTGTCACGTGAAAACATAAAACAGAGTAGTATAGTGAACAATTTTTACTCATAGCTTAACAAAGAATTGGTCTTCGATTCAAGTTTCAGATAAAAGTTGGAGATTCAAATAGAGAAACAAAGCAAGTCTTCTGAAGATAACATTCATGATGAATTGGTTTCATGGATTATAAAGGATCAACACACGGTCGTCGACATATAAATTCTAGTTTTGTTAAAAGTGTGTTAAAAGTGTTTGAAACTCGATTTTATGGAAGTTGCTGTTGATCATTTTCCGATAAATTTTCTATCGAAAACGTTAAAAATAAAATTTGTTTGAATGAGAAATGAATATATAAAATGGATTGCTTGATAAATATAAAATGAACAAATATAATTTGTCTTACATTAGAAGTTAAAGGTAAAATCTTTCTTGTATATCAATCAGATAATCAATAACAAAATTCAAAATTTTGGATACACTTTGGTATATTAATGGAAAGAGATAATCAAATTCGAGTTTCGAGTTTTACGGAATTTAGCAAATGAACTAATGGTCGGTACAATTATTATGGTTTAGTTCAAATCTCATTTGTTATTTGGTGACTAAGTTAAATAGTCAATGTATTCTTAATTGAATTAAGTTACAACTTACAACCAAATTAATTTGGTTTATTGTTTTATAACATAAAAATCATTATGGAGAATCAATTCTCAATAAAAATGCTCATATGTTCAGTATTAAAAAAATGAAAAGAGAAAAAAGAAGAGAAAACTTTGGTTTTTTCGTTTTAAAAATGTAATATATACATATAAAAAATTCCTCATATGTTGATTAGATTATATTATTGGGTTATGCAAGACATAATAGTTACAATTGTATCTTGAGATTCGGAACGCCATGCAGCTGTCACACTACGGGGCGTAAGAAAGAGCGTCTCGTCTTTGCAAATATGTCATTTTCAAATTCTAGTATCGATATTTTATATTTTATTATATGTAATTTTATTTATAATTATTCAGTCGTCCGAATTGTAAAAATCACGTTCTTACAATCTTAATTCTAAAAATTTCGCTATTGATTTGGAGGTTTACAAAAAGTTGCACTGTGTCACGAATAAAATTGTGGATCATTTGGTTACGAAAAGTTATAAAGGATCATACGATGATATCAGATGTATATAATTTTCTTCAATTCGTTTTTGTGGATGAACACCTTCATGTACTGTATTTTGTGATCAAATGAAAATGTCATAAAACAATATGCCTCAACTAAAAAGAGAAATATTCTAAATACCATTAAAATTTTATTTCCAAAGTATAATTACTAGTTTTTAATAGATATTTTTAAAAAATATCACAAAGACTAAAACTAAATTTTAAGACTTTATAATTTGAATATTTGATTTAAATTTAGTATTTTAGAGTTTAGGGTTTAGATTTTGTTTTTAGAATCTAAGAATTAATTTTTAAAATTTCTATTTTAATTTTCAGAATTTAAAATTTAATTTTTGATTTAGAAATTAAGGATATATTTTTAAAAAGCTAGAGATGCTTCTGGACCAAATTATTTTTATTGTATATTTGAAAATTTCTATTATTAAATCTTTTATCTAAAGTCTTCAACTAAAATTTTTAATATATTATTTGAACAATATTTAAAAAAAAAAAATTTATCCGAACATATTATTAACAAAAATATCATGTTAATGTGTTATAACCATAATTAATTTCAAAAAATATATAAATAGATTTAAATTATTAGAATAATTATAATTATATACTATTGTTATTAATTTGATTAAAAACAATATATTTTATTAAACCAATAAAAATATTATTAAATTTATAAAAACAATTATTTTTATTTTTTAATTTATATGTACAAAAATTAATATTTAAAATAATTTTAAATAAAAAGAAAAATTCTATAAATATTTAAATTATATTTACTAATAAATAAATTTTACTCATAGTTTAATTTGCCAACTATTAGATTTTACTTTTAAAAAAAATTATTGTGAGGAGTGATTTTAAAATTAATATGTGTTTCCTAATTTATATGTAAACGGATTATATAATTAAAGTTGGATTGTCTGTTTTGTCGTTTTTCATCGTATCCAAAGGTTCCTTCCACCGCTTTCGGAACTCAAAGTGAGACTTCAAAAAAAAAAAACAATTTAGTATTATCACAGCCGTTTGCTCACGGAGCTGTCACCTAAAGTTACATACAAAGCGTCCACGTCATCAATAAATCCGTGTGGTAAAGTCTCAAGACCGCTGTTTTTATCATAATATCACAGACGCGTCATGCGAGCTTGTAATTTAACCGCGGTTTAAAAAAGCGGATAACTTAAACCATGGTTAACTGTTTAACCGATCGTTTCTTCCCTCGACTTAGTATCAGTTTATAAAGAAGCAAAGCATCAGTTTTTCCCACTACACAAAACCAACTCATCGGAGAAGACGAACGTGATTTTTTTCCTTCTGTAAAAAAACAATTGAAAAAATGATGATGGGAGAAACTCATCGTTCCTATCCAACTGTTAATATTCCTCCATGGCCGTTTTGTGATGATATAACGGCTGCGGATAGTTATTCGATCGTAAGTCCTGACGGTGGAATTAACATGATCGAGACCCTGGCTGCGTTACAGCGTTATCTTCCGTCGAATGAGCCGGAACCTGATTTTTTGGGTCCGGATTCACCTATCGATGCTTATTCATGCGATCATTTCAGGATGTATGAGTTTAAAGTCAGGCGATGTGCTCGTAGCCGGAGCCATGACTGGACGGAATGTCCGTACGCTCATCCCGGAGAGAAAGCACGTCGTCGAGATCCGAGAAAGTATCATTACTCCGGTACGGCGTGTTCTGATTTTAGAAAACACGGTTGCAAAAAAGGCGATGCGTGTGAATTCTCTCACGGCGTTTTTGAGTGTTGGCTTCATCCGGCGCGTTATCGGACTCAGCCGTGTAAAGAAGGTGGTAACTGTCGCCGTCGTGTTTGTTTCTTTGCTCATTCGCCGGACCAGCTTAGGGTTTTGCCAAATCAAAGCCCCGATCGAATGGAATCCTTTGACAGTATACGTAGGGCGATTCAGTTATCAATTTCCCCGGCGTCTGTTTCGCCGTCGGTAAGTCCACGTGCTGACTCTGAGTCTACTTCTTTACTGAGTCGATCACTCGGGTCTGGTTCCGTAAACGGCGTTGTTGCGTCTCTTAGGAATTTGCAACTGAATAAAGTGAAGTCTCTGCCTTTGTCTTACAACAACCAAATCCGAAGCTACGGATCGGGGTTCGGGTCTTCAGGTGGATCAGTTTTGGGTGCCGGGTTTCGGAGCTTACCAAATACCCCGACCAGACCCGAGATGGGATATTTGGACATATGGGATAATGGCTTGGAGGAAAAACCGGTGATGGAACAGGTCGAGTCTGGTCGTGAACTCAGAGTGAAGATGTTCGAGAAGCTAAGCAAGGAAAATTGTATGGATCGGGTCGACCCTGATTCGTATCAGGTTTCTGGTGAAGCTCCTGAAGTCGGGTGGGTCTCTCAACTGGTAATGTGACATATATATTTATTATTGTAATGGATTTCTCGGGAAAATTATGTGAAAATGTTATTTTCTTAATTTCGTTTTATTTGTTATCGCATTTAATTTAGAGTAATATTTTTAAATAGTATTTTTTAAAATTAGTCTAAATTTAACACTATAAAATTAAAATTTTAAAAATACTACAAAATTATTTGAAATATTTATTTATTTTAAATAAATTATACATAAATTTAAAATATTACATTTGAATTTTTTTTAATTTATTAACTAATTTTTCTATTAATAAAGTTTAAATATATTTTTATTTTTAGATTTATATTATTATTGAAAATCTAAACTAATGATGTTATTATAAAAATTAAAAAGATACTATTTAATAAATTATTTTTAATTTTTGGGCAATTGACAAAAATAACATTTTTTAAGTTTTTATTCCAAATTTACCAACACTAGTTTATTTTTCTAACAATATCACAAATTTTAGTATTAAAACACTTTAAAACATACTTTTAAGGGCAATTGATTAAAATAGCATCATTTCAAGTTTTTGTTCCAAATATAGCACTAGTCATTTAAATTTTCAAAAATAGCACAAATTTAATACTAAAATAATTAAAAATTCATTCCTAATGAAAAAAATTTAAACCCTAAATTGGAAAAAGTGAACCTAAACATTATGTTTTAATTTTATATATATTTTATTTAAGGTAAATAATTATTTTTACATAATAATTTATGCTTTTTATTGTGCTAAATTTGAAAGATAAACTTAAAATGGTGCTATTTTAGGGTATTAATCTACTTCTTTTAATAAAGACAAATAAACTCCGGATTAAAAAAAATGAATGCAAACATAATATTTTAATTTTATTTGTAACTAATTTAGAAGAAATATTTTTAGATAAAAAAGTGTGTTTTTTGGAATTTTAGTTTTAGTGTTATAAATTTGAAAAAATAACTTAAAATAATAATAGGGCAAATGTCTAAAATAGCACATTTTTAAGTTTTTATTCCAAAAATAATATCATTAGTTTAAATTTCCAATAATAGCACAAATTTAAGATTAAAATGCATTAAAACTATATTTTAAAAGAAAAAAACTAAATCCTAAATTAGAAAAAATTAACCCAAATACAATAATTTAAGTTTATATATAATTTGTTTAAAATAAATAAATATTTTTACATAAGTATTTGTGCTATTTTTGGGAGTTTAATTTTGAGATGCTAAATTTGGAAGAAAAATTTGAAAATATGTTATTTTAGGGTATTACTCATAATTAATTAATAATATTTTAGAGTATTATTTTTAAAATTTTAATTTTGATATAATAAGATATTATGTAGTAGATTTCTAGGTGTATATATCTATTGAGGAAATTTCAATTATGAGTAAAATCTCTAATGTATAATAGTATGGTATTGTTGCATTTTTCTTCTCCTTTGGATTTTGGATTTTTTCATGTTAGAATGTAACGTATCAGATATTACTGAATTTAATGAGAGTAAAAAATAATTAATTTTGGACATTTATAGAAATGTTTCAAATAAAGTAATGATTTGTTTTGTAATATTTATTTAGGCACGCGTGAAGTGGTGTATGATGTGATTAGCGTCCGTAAACATCATTATCGGAGACTGATTATGTCCTAAATAAGTCGATGGTCAATTTTTGTCGTGTCCGGTTTGGGTTGGGTCGTTGAACTTGTGTTTTCATTATGGAGAAAAATAGTATTTACGTAAATAAATTGATAAATAGAAAACTGTACTTAAATAATTAATGATATATAGTAAACACTAGGCATGGGCAAATAATCCAAAACCGAATAAACTGAATCGAAATCAAACAAAAATAATAATTTTGGTTGTTATTCGGTTATAAAGAAATAACCGAACGTATATTATTTTGGAAAACCATAGTTATTGATTAATAACCGTAATCGAACCGAAAATTAAAATAATATCCAAAAAATTAAATTATTTTTGGTTATTTTCAGTTATCCAAAAATATTTTGGATATTTTGGATATTTCGATTATTTTTAGTTATTATTTTTGGTTATTTTTTGGTTATTTTTAGTTATTTTTGGTTATTTTTTTGTTATTTCGGTTATTTTCGGTTATTTTTGGTTATTTTGGTTATTTCGGTTATTTTTAATTTTTAAATTTAATAACCGAACCGATCGAAACCGAGGTATAACCGAATCAAAACTGAACTAAAATATAAAATAATCGAACGGATCTTTAATTCTACCAACCAAAAAAACCGAAACCAAAAATAATCGACCGAAACCGAACCAAATATCCGAATGCACATGCATAGTAAATACTTTGGTCATTGATATATCAGGCATTGTGTGTTTAAAACGCACACTTAGTCGCTGCTTAAACACAAACGTTAGCTTTCTGCATGGCTTTCATTGCAGAGAAGCTCCAGTCCTCAAAGCATTTACACTCTCTGTGTTGTTGCTTTCGGACCTTCTAACATACTCACCTGCTTACACTTTCCTTCTTCTCTTAGTTAGCATCTCTGAGAGTATGAGGAAGAACTATCAACCAATTATTGAACCTTTTTTCTCACACAAGCTAAGAGAGTACAAAAAGTAAGCTTTGTCTAGAGTTTTACATCGAAGATCATTCAGTAGTTATCACAAAATAGAAAACAGATGAAACAGAGAGGATCGAGTGGTGATACCTCATTAATTAAGCTTGTCAAATGTCTGGAGAGTGTATTAGTCTCCTGCTTGGGTTTCATGAATAGTCAATTCATAAACATGATGATATTCTTGATTAATAACTACCATATCACACTGAGATCTCCTCTACAATACTTTTACAATTTCTTTTTAAACTTTCAACATTCGTTAAAACACTATTATATCACACAAAGTTATGTTGTGCACGATTTTTACACACTAACTTTATATCTTTATATTGTACTACACAAACTAACTTATCGCACTTTATTTTAAACGAATTTTGTAAATGTGTCTAAAATTATACAAATCATGATTTTGCTGTGAAATTGCGTTCAATACACGGTAATCGTATTTATTACATTGTGATTACATTAACCGAAAACTGACCCAAATAATAATAAATCAAGATTACATTAACCGAACACTAACACATTGTTATTTAAGTCGGTTTTGGTTGATGTAATTGCAATGTGTTAAATGCGATTACCGTGTATTAACCGAAATTATGATTTGTGGAATTTTATAAAATTTTACAAAGTTCGTGTAAAATTAAGATGCGATCAGTTAGTTTGTGTAATACAATAGAAAAATATAAAGTTCATGTAAAAAAACCGTTGACAACATAATTTTGTATAGTATAATAGTGCCGTCCCAAGATTTTACAATAGAAAAAGAAAAATCAATTCATAGACGCACCTTAGGAATTTTATGCCAAAGTGTTGGAGTAGTACCACATACACCCAATCTAAAATTCGATCTAATTAATACCAATCGGTAAAAGAATCCGAGCCATCCCAAACAATAATGGTCGCCGATGTCCGAGATTTACAAACCTCGATCGATTTTTAGGTTTATGTATCTCAGTTGATCTCCGATATTTTTAAATTTATCGATTTGTAAAATTGACGGTCAAAAATATACGAAATTCGAGAACATCGACTGATTTAATCACATATATAAATCCAGTCGAAATGTTGTATCTTATGCTTTTTAGGATCTATCAATAAAACATACATGAAAATTGTAAAAGAGTAGTAAAAACTTATTGTTTCACTCCCCTCCACACAATCCACATCCATATTATCTGTTAGATCGTTAGCTTTATTCTAAGTATTGTTTTTTGTCCAATTTAAAATTTTTGGTATTGTCCAGCCAATTTTGTTAGTTATTTGGTCAATTCTCATTTTCCATATAAACCATAAAATCTAAAGATAAACGAATAGCTTCACCTCTAAACTGAATTGCATTTGGAATTTACATGTAGTATTAGCTATTTCTTTTAAGTTTATAAATAATATTAACACCCTAAAATATCATTTTTAAAATTTTTATTCCAAATTTAGAATATTAAAATTAAAATTTCTAAAATATCACAAGTAATTATATAAAAATACTTACCTACTCCAAATAAACTATATACAAACTTAAAATATTATATTTGAGTTTACTTTTTCTAATTTAGAATTTAATTTTTCTATTAAAATAAATTTTTAGTATATTTTAATTTTAAATTTGTGGTATTATTGGAAATTTAACTAATGCTGATACATTTGGAACAAAAATTTAAAAGTGTTATTTTTGTTAATTGCCCTATAAATAAATAGCATTAATAACTTTTATAATTTTTGAATCTATTTTTTTTCTAAAAAAATATAGATTTTTTTCTTTAAATATTTACGAAAATTTAACATTTTAATACGAATGATAATGTAGTCGAATTCCACGCTTGTAATATATATGTAGAGATAATGCAATGACTAATCCATTTATTTTTTATCATGTAATGAAAATGTTTAATGGAAAGTTGTCAAGCCTTTGTAGGTCACATATTGTTTATCTTTTGGCTTTAATGTTAACATGAATTTTACTTACAAAAGGAAACACGTACACAATGTCTACTGGTGGAACTTGTAATTCTTCTACTTTTAATCCTCATCTCGTCATTATCCATCAAAATCAAACCCATATCAATGAATCATTCATATTTTTGGCTTATCAGACATCATCATTAATACCCAAACTCTCTTAGAACTATTTTATCATCTAGAAAATTAAAATATTATATAAAATTAGTTCATGAGACACTACATCTCTAAAGAATTCGTTTTTCTCTTTATCCTTTTCTTTATCAGAAACAAAAACAAATATAAAGCAGAATACTATATGTTTGAATACATGAATTTTGTGACATGCATCATTATGAATTAATGTCTTCATCATTTTCCCAAATTTTCTATCGACCTTATAGTACAAAACTAGGTAAACAAGTTTAACTTTAACATTTTGAAGAAGTAGATATATCCAATTTGAATGTGAATGATACAATATCGTAAAAAAGACAGTCTGACATGAACAAAGGATTCCATAGAATCCATAGATCAACAATGCATAAGAATAAAAACAACCAAAAACTTCAAAATCTACATACTATGGGTTGTGGATTGTTTCCAGGTCTTTTCGGTTTTTGTTTTGTGACACATTCATTGGTGCCTCCACAGAAAATTGGTGCTGAGTTTAACTAGGTCGCAAGCAAAAAATAAAAATAAGATCGTTAACAAAATATTGACAGAGTTTTAACAAATGAATTTGATGAAAAAAATTATTTTTATTTATCATTATAATAAAAATATTTTCAAAATAAGGATCGATTTTTTTTGTATCACTACCGAGGACTGCAAGCACGGACTTATCGTGCTTGGCTTCAGATCCGGCCTTGTCTCCACATTGTAAAACACTTTGAAAAACGGTTATCATTTTTTTGTTATTTGTTCTACAACTGTCCGTGTAATAATCCAACAACTCTATGTAAATGTTTAACATCTTCGTATGGATTGAAAAACGGTTATCTTTATCACATAACTGACTAAATTAAAAGGTTTTTCAGTTTTTGTTTTGTGAAAAATTCATTAGAGTTCCTCCATATCGTGAAACATGTTTTTTTATCATTTTTACCATAACTTACCGGTACAATAACCAAACAATTTCATACGAAAGTTTAACACATTCATACAAAAAAAATAGAATTAAATTTCACATATTTGGGATGAATTGAAGAACGGTTATCTTTGTCACATAACACATTGAATTAAAAATACTATACATATAATAGGTTTTTGCTAGAGTATCATATATATACTTTATCAGTCGAAAGAGAAGAATCTTCTCACTTACATGATAGCAAAGCAAACTAGATGACACATTAAACTTTTTTCCTAATATTACGACTTTCTACTCTTGGTTGGTCTGAAGATACATCAATATCCACAAAACTATGATGTTTATTATACATAGTTGATGTTAAATGATTATTATGGGTAACATACAAATATTCACTTGTAATGATATACATAGTCTTGGACCAGCCTTTTTTTTCCAGAGTTGAAAATATACAAATATGAAATGGAGAAGAGAAGATAACGATATAGTTACAATAGAGAAAGGCAATAGATGTGAGACTAAAGAAGATGACACAAGAGTCATCGTTTCCAGAAAACTACTTCTGGACCACTTTTAATTATTATTTTTTATTCCCAAACGACATAATTTTTTTTAACTTTCAATCTTCAAAGGTGATTATGACCATCCACTAGTCTATTTGCTGGATTTTCAAATAGATCTAAAACATAGTAGACTTATATACTATTAGTGAGTCACTAAGCAAAACATTAATTAATTAACTAGATTTATACAAAACCGAGAAAAAATATTCGTAAATTATATAATATTATTTATTAGTAAATATAAATTAAATATTTATATAATTTTAACTTTTATTAAAATTATTTTTAATATTAATTTTTGTGTACGTAAATTAAGTAAAGAAAAATAATTGTTTTTTTACGAATTTAATAGTATTTTTTATTAGTTTAAACAATATATTAAAACTAATCAAGGGTTGTGGATTGTTTCCATAAATTAAAAGGTCCTTTTGATTCTTGTTTTGTGACACATTCATTGAAGCTTCCACATTGTGAAACACTTGAAAAACGATTATCATTTTTTTGTCATTTGTGCTACAACTGTCCGTGCAATAATTCAACAACTCTATGTAAATGTTTAACATCCTCATATAAGAAATAAAATAGTCGAATTTCACACATCTGTAATAGATTGAAAATGATTACTTTTATCACATAACTGACTGAATTAAAAGGTTTTTTCAATTCTTGTTTTGTGACAAATTCATTGGATCTCCACATTGTGAAACATGTTTTTTTTTGTCACTTGTACCATAATGAATCGGTCCAATAATCCAATAATTTTATACAAAGATTTAATACTCTCATACGAAAAAAGATGAAGTCGAACTCCACACATCTATAATAGATTGAAAAATAGTTATCTTTGTCATGTCTATTTGCTGGATTTTCAAATAGATCTAAAACATAGTAGACATATATAGTATTAGTGAGTCACTAAGCAAAACGATTAGTTAATTAATTTCAAACTAATATTAACAATTACATTCTCTTTCTATATGAGTTGATTAATAAAATCTATGAGATGACAAAATAAAAAAGGGTGAGTAGTGTTGTTTACACTTTATGAATAATAATTAGACAATGCTAAAAAGTGTTGTACTTAGTTGGTGAGGGACAAAACTCACGACCAAACACTATTTGCTTTTGCTTTCTCGTACTAAACTGATTAGAACGAAAACATGCACCCCAACTTAATCATTCTTTTAATCTTCCCAAACTATTCCATTCCTTTAATATCAAAAATTTGTTTGGATTGTTTTCGATTTCTAGATATCGTCTTTACTATCATAAACCATACTAAGTTTTATCTTCGGTCATTCTTAATACATTATTTGAAAACTATTTTAATCAAATAACTTTACTCTAAAATGTTATTAACAGAAATACTATATATACTAACGTTATAATTACAATAAATTTAAAATAAATATATAAATGAGTTTATGTTATTAGAATGATTATAATATATGTCATTGTTATTCATTTAGTTAGAAAATCAATAGATTTCATTAAACTAATAAAAAATACTATTAAATTCGTTAAAAATAATTATTCTTATTTCTTTAATTTATATGTATGATAATTTTTATAAATAATTTCAAATAAATATATAAATAGATTTAAGTTATTAGAACAATTACAATATATCACATTGCTATTAATTTGGTTAGAAAATCAATATATTTTATTATGAGATCAATGACCTATGTAATTTATTTAAATTATAGAAATATTTTTTGAATTCAATGACATAATATATATATAATTAATAATATTATATATATAAATGTTTAAATACATGATAACACAATAAATTAAATTATGTATTAATAGATAATTAACATATAAATTTTAAATATTTATATATTAAAAAATTACTTAATTATTTAATTTACATTTATTAAATAATTAATCAATTATAATCAATTATAATTATGCAGACGAATCTAAATCTAGTTTTAGTTTTATTGGACGTTCTCTAGAAAACACTAAATAGTTTTGAATTGATTGTTAATATGTGTGGACGTAAAAACGAAAAGAACAAAAATAAAAAGAGTATATACCTTAAATAATAATGACTATCCATGCAGTTCAAATCAGTCGGGAAAGATATTCGACCTGCGGTCAGACGCTGCAATATTGTTGTTCGTTTGATCGCCGCAGGTTTTCGTCGCAGATTGTATCGCAATTTTTTGATCGCAAACACTATAATTTCGCAACGATTAAAATTTTTGACCGCAACTTTCTGCGATCGACTGCAGCGTTTGACCGCATGAACCTGCGGCGATCAAACGAACAACGTTTGACCGCGACATAGCCGCAAGTTCCTGCGGCTACGAAACGAACAACCCTGTTATAAGATGCTACTGTTAACATTGGTCTTAGGAACAAAGATGAAACCCTTGACATCATTTCTGCCTCTTAAAGAATCCTTGCAATCTTTGGGCATGTGTTAACCCTCAAACTCTCTCTCTTTCTCTCTTAAAATTTTTTATCCTAATATCCAAAATAATGTCGGAAATCTCCAATCAACTTTGTTTAAAAAGAAAAATAGTTCCACTAAGTATTAGAGCCTCAAAAGCCTAAGAATCGAGAACTAAACGTTACTTCTTCTCCCAAAACCGATGTTCTTTGTCTAGTTAGAGTGTCGGAGACTCTACGGAAACTAAACACATTATTTTTGTCGTCTCAAAGACTATCTTGTCTTCTTCTTTTTTTCATGCTGCAGATCGAATAATAACATCAGACCTATGTTCATATCGAAGAAGACCACAGAGATGTTCGTTTGACCGCCGCAGGTTCCTGCGGTCAAACGCTGCGGTCGACCGCAGAAAGCTGCGATCAAAATTTTTAATCGCTGTGAAATTATAGCGTTTGCGATCAAACAATTGCGATACAACCTGCGGCGACAACCTGCGGCGATCAAACGAATAACAATATTACTGCGTCTAACCGCAGCGTTTGACCGCAGATCGCTGCCGCAGACGCTGCGGCAGATAAACGAACAACGCTATTATATATATATGATGAATCTTTCATTTTATTTAGGCTCGCTGGTTGTTATTCCAAAAACCCATAGTTTTACGACAAATAATGTTCCAAGGATATGAAATTCGTCTAAACAAAATCACTTTACTCACTATTAGTTAGCTTTCATGAAAATTTATTAGTTTTGCCATTACATCATAACAACGAGAGTTGATTTGTTGGAATCATAACAATTGACGTCTGATCATTAGACTGAATTTATTTATTAAATGGGCACTTCAATCTTTAATATAAGTATCTCTTACCCATAAACAAAAGAGCAATTAAGAAAAATAATAATTTTTATAATTTTTGTTCTAAATATATCATTATTAGTTTAAATTTTTGAAAGAGTAATATCCTAAAATAACACTATTTTAAGTTTATATTCCAAATTTAGTACAATAAAACTAAAATTCCAAAAATAGCACAAATTATTATGTGAAAATAATTATTTATCTTAATAAATTATATATAAAATTAAAACATAATGTTTAGTTTCACTTTTTCTAATTTAGAGTTTAAATTTTTTTCATTAGGAAGAAATTTTTAATTATTTTAATATTAAATTTGTGCTATTTTTTGGAAATTTAAATGTTTAATGCTATATTTGGAACAAAAACTTGAAATAGTGCTATTTTAGTCAATTGCTCTTTTTGAAATAGCGTAAATTTAATATTAAAATATTTTAAAACTTTATTTTAATAAATAAAAATTAAATTTTAAATAGGAAAAATAATCCAAATATAATATTTTAATTAGAATTATAATTGATTTATGGTAAACATATATTTTTAGAAAATAATTTATGGTATTTTTAAAATTTTAATTTTAAAATGCTAAATTTAGAACAAAAATTTTAAAAGATGTTATTTTAATGTATTACTCTAAACAATAAAATTACATATTTGATGTGCAATTAATAAAAAAGTTTAACAGAAGGTTTAGACAGTATATATATATATATATAGATATATTTTTATAAGTTTTATAGACAATGAATGTTTGCATGGATTTTAACAGATTTTATTATATATTTTTTTTGTGTTTTGTTGTTTTTATATCGTTGGTTGATCTTATATTTCGATAATTATATGTTAAAATAAAAACTTTAAAATGTATTATTTTAGAATATTACATTAAACAACAAAATTACATATTTGATACACAATTAATAAAAAAATTTAACGGAAGGTTTAGACCGTCTATATATATATTTTATAAATTTTATAGACAATGAATGTTTGTATGGATTTTAACCGATTTTATTATATATTTTTTTGTGTGTTTGTTGTTTTTATATCGTTGGTTAATCTTATATTTCGATAATTTTATTTTTCGTTGTTGTATTTGTGTAACTATTATCGGAAATTTAAATATACAAAAAACTTAACATTTTATTAATTTATATATATATATAAAATTAATTATGATGTCTTATTTATTATTTATAGAAAGTACTTTCTTTTCTTAGAATATTTCGATACTATGATCATACTTTTTAGTTATTTGGTTTTGCGAATTAGCGGTTTAGTCAAACGTCCTCCACAAAATTTGGTAAGGAACAGACCAAAACCAATTCTCGGATAGGGTTACTTTCGTAATTATCTCAATATCCATGACCGTTTTTCTCAGTTCAGAAAATTAAAAAAATTTCCGGCGACAAAATTTCCAAAAACTGAAACAATTTTTTTTCCCTTTCTAAAAAGCAATAATTTCATCTCTTTCCGTAGTTTACAGACAGCGGAGCTGCTTACGTGCTCTCTCTTTCATTTCTATACTATTAACAAGCACCGGCTCGAGTAGATCGATCTAGGGTTCTTTTTTTTTACCTCTTTAAAATCCATTTATTTGTGACGAATTCGTTTTTTCTTGGAATCTGCGTTTTTTTTTTTCGTTTCTGTTTTTGCCACGTTTTGGATCGAAATTTGTTGTTTGTTTGTTTGTTTGTTTTAGATTCGGTGAGAGAAATGGGGAAAGTGGCTGTTGGTGCGACTGTTGTGTGCGCTGCGGCGGTTTGTGCGGCGGCTGTATTTGTTGTGCGCCGGCGGATGCAAAACTCAGGGAAATGGGCGCGAGTGATTGAGATCTTGAAGGTGCTCGAGGAGGATTGTGCGACGCCAATCGCGAAACTGAGACAGGTGGCTGATGCTATGACTGTTGAGATGCATGCCGGTCTCGCATCGGAAGGTGGAAGTAAGCTTAAGATGCTCATTAGCTACGTCGACAATCTTCCCTCTGGGTAAATTTCTTATCCTTCATTAGAGAATTGGATTGAAAAAAGAAGAAGATAAATTGGAGATTTTTCTGGAATTTTATCTGGATTTTATTTGGTTGGTCAGATTCATTGTCTGATTTAGATAACATTTTGCCACGATTATTCGTTTTTTGTTTTGGTTTAGAGAATGTTAAAAAGTTTCATGCTTTATGATTCATTTGGATCTAGTTTCTATGGTTTTAATTTGATTTCTAAGCAACTTGTTTGATTGCAATTAAAACATATTGAATCAAATGTAATCCAGATCCGTTACTATGAACCATAATCTCTCTGGAATCTGCGGTTCGTCTCTTTTGAAACTGCGACATAGTTAATAGTTTTTTGGTTTCTGCGTGGCTAATATAGTAGCCAGTGCATCTCTAGTTCATGTTAAGTGCAGTAAATCATCAATCTAGGGTGAATCGTGAGTCTGGTTTTATTGGAACTTGTTTGTTTTGGGAGTTCTGATGATGATAGCACAGTAAACTTGAGCTGTAAAGTGAATCTAATTTTCACCATCAATTTGACAGGGAAGAACATGGGTTCTTTTATGCACTGGACCTAGGTGGAACAAACTTCCGTGTCATGCGTGTGCTTCTTGGTGGCAAACAAGACCGTGTTGTTAAACAAGAATTTGAAGAAGTCTCGATTCCTCCTCATTTGATGACTGGTGGTTCAGATGTCAGCGACTTAACTAGAGCTTTTCAATTCAACTTGGTTGATCTATATCTGTGTATTGATTATTTATTGCAAATTGTGGAGCCAGGAATTGTTCAATTTTATCGCTGAAGCCCTTGCAAAGTTCGTCGCTACAGAAGGGGAGGACTTTCATCTCCAAGAGGGTAGACAAAGGGAATTAGGTTTCACCTTCTCGTTTCCGGTTAGGCAGACATCTTTGTCCTCTGGCACTCTCATCAAATGGACGAAAGGCTTTTCCATTGAAGATACAGTTGAGCTTGATTACCCCTCATTTGTTTCAAGTTTATTACATAAGCAGCTTCTATGCTTCCCATGGCTGTCAATGTCATGAACCCTGTTCTTGATATAGCCTGGTAGACAAAGAAATTACAGTCTTTGTTTTGTCATTTTGAAGGCAAACTCTTGATGCGTTGGGGCTCTTTCTGAACTCTACCTTCTGTATCTTTGTTACTCGCAATTGTGTAGGTTGGACAAGATGTTGTGGGAGAACTTATTAAAGCTATGGAAAGAGTTGGGCTTGACATGAATGTCACAGCGCTTGTGAGTTTTCCTCTTTACCCAAATGAAAAAGCTTATTTGTTTTCACCTAGCTAATGTTATTTATCTGTTAATGATTCTTTAATCATATTGTAAACTGCACAGGTTAATGATACCGTTGGAACACTTGCTGGTGGTAGATACTATAACCCGGATGTTGTTGCTGCTGTTATTTTAGGCACTGGCACAAATGCAGCTTATGTCGAACGTGCACATGCAATTCCCAAATGGCACGGCTTACTTCCTAAATCAGGAGAAATGGTTTGTCTTTTTGCAACAACATAACAACGTTGGTTGAGCTTTAAGCTGCGGTAATCTTAGTATGTGCCACAATGTAGGTGATCAACATGGAGTGGGGAAACTTCAGGTCATCACATCTTCCATTGACAGAGTATGACCACTCGCTAGATTTCGAGAGTCTGAATCCAGGTGAACAGGTATGAGCTTTGGAATTCTGCTGATTTTCAAGTTCGTTTAGAGAATTACGATCTTAGGTCACTAAGATTCTATCTACTTTTGTCAGATTCTTGAGAAAATAATTTCTGGTATGTATTTGGGAGAAATCTTGCGTAGAGTTCTTTTGAAAATGGCTGAAGAGGCTGCTTTCTTTGGCGACTCCGTCCCACCTAAGCTGAGAATACCATTCATCATAAGGTTTAGTAACTTATTTTTAGACTTTTATCCCTAAAAAAGATACCGTTACTTGTTGTATCAACTCAGAAGCATAATAATCACTTTATGGTATGCAGGACCCCGAACATGTCTGCTATGCACAGCGATACTTCTCCGGATTTGAAGGTTGTTGGAAGCAAGTTAAAGGACATACTGGAGGTTAGATTCACCTATGCATAACAATTCATACTTAACATATAATGAAGTTCAACGGAATTTCTTTAATGATCTCTCAGGTCCCTGCTACTTCTCTGAAGATGAGAAAAGTTGTGATCAGCCTCTGTAACATCATTGCTAGCCGAGGAGCTCGTCTATCTGCTGCTGGGATCTATGGAATCCTCAAGAAACTAGGAAGAGACACACCAAAAGAGGGAGAAACTCAGAAATCTGTGATTGCCATGGACGGTGGACTGTTCGAGCACTACACTCAGTTCGGAGAGTGTATGGAGAGCTCATTGAAAGAGTTGCTCGGAGATGAAGCATCAGAGACTGTCGAGGTGATTCATTCGAATGACGGGTCTGGCGTTGGAGCTGCGCTACTTGCTGCCTCGCATTCTCAGTACCTTGAGGACTCTGAAACAAGTTAACTTGAAAAAAAAAAGTTTCAACTTTCATGGATCCAAGCATGGAAAAAGGTAAAGACCTTTGTGTTCATCTTTATGAAGACTCTTTGTTTGCCTTTAGGGTTTAAAACAAATAAAAGAGGAAAAGGTAAAAAAGCCCTTTGGGGAAATTTTTTTTTGTTATCAATGTTTTCAGGAACAATAATAAACCCTGGATTCTTCTTCAGGTCTGGCAAAATTCATAAAAACCAGGCAATGTTGTAGAACTATATATTTCGAGTTCTATATATAAATGATCATATTCATTTTTTCCAGATTACAGAACGAGATCTAATCTACTTGCATGGGCAATGACAAATATCACTTAGGATTCTTTTAGATTTCCAGATTCCTTCTAAACCCATGTTTTAGCAATCACAGTGGCATTGAGGAAAGATATGATCTTTTTACTGATCAAAGAACAAATTACAACGATTTGAGAACAAATGTTGGATCAAATCAGTCAGTGTGGTAGCAATGGTAATTTCCAGTGATTTTAGGCGTTTTACTATAAACGGTACCGTTTCGCTGTAACCTTTCTGTGTTTGTTTCTTTCTTTCCGCTCCTCACTTTCTTATCTTCCTTTGCTGCCTTCAGCTTCCGCTTTCTCCGGTCTTCCCTTAAACCCTAAAACTTTGATTCTTTGATAGTAAGAGTTGGTGAGAATCTTTCATTTCCGATTTCTGAGAAAGGCTTCTCTCTATCTCTGTGCAAAGGGTATTTTTTCCTGAAATAACACCCGGAAAAAAAGTTTCGATTTTCTCTTCTGTGCAACCCGAAAAAATGTACTGTAATTTGACAAGAACCCAAGGATTCCCTATGGCGATTATGGTTTCTTTACAGCAAACGACAGCTAAAAGTTTCCAGTACTCGAAGTCGTCGTATTTACCAGTTAAGTTTTACTTAAACCCCAAAGGAAGCACTTTTGTAGATGTTTCGACTGGGTTTAGCTGCGGTAAGAGTCAAAGGAGTCTTTTAGTTAGTTCTCGCCTTAAACCTGTGGAGATTGGAATGTTAGAGAAACTTGAAAATGTTAGAGACTTTTCGAGTTTTGATTCGCAGAGATTTGGAAAACGAAACGCCAATAGTAGTAGAAGAGGGAAGTCTGGGTTAGGATCAAAAGCTTTCCGAGAGAAGAGAAGTGGCGGTAATGTTAATGGAGATTCAATTTGGGTGAAATCTAATGAGAAACCAGTGGAAGATAGATTTCAGAGAGCTAATCGATCATCTTGGGAGAAACGAGATGGTAGAACTAGAGACGATTATGTGTCTGGTAGGAGAAGTAGATTTGGTGCTCAAGGTGAAACGAGTAATCGAGACAATATTCACCCTCGAGGAGATGTTAGAGGCACTGAAGTGGAAGAAGAAGATAGCAAGAAAGCTAGTGGAAATTCTATTTGGGTGGCTAATGATAAACCGGCAAAAGAGCAATCTCCGAGAGCTAATCGGTCATCTTGGGAGAAACAGGATGGTAGAACAAGAAATGAGAACTCTTTTCCTGTCCGAGGTGTTGATAGAATCGCTGAAGTAGAGGATGAAACAGTGAGTTATGCCCACGAAGATTATGATGGGATCGTTGAAGCAGGTGAAACAGAGCAAATGGAAAAAGAGCCAAATGACACTAGGTGGTCTGATGTCAAAAATAGGTTCAATAGATATGATGTAAGAAGAGATCGAGTTCGTGATGATGCAGCATATCGAAACTGGAATAGGCAAGAGAATTGGGGTAGGAAAACATGGCAAGAGGCGACCGAGTCAAGCGTGCCTAGGATGGTTGGTGAAGTGGTTTATGGAGTAAGTCCAGTTTTAGCTGCACTCTCTGCTGGCAGACGAGAGTTTTATGCTCTGTATGTTCAAGAAGGTTTAGATTTGAGCAGTAACAACAGGAAAAAGAAAGACAAGAAAGGTTTCGAAAAAGTCTTGAAAATCTCTGAAAAACTTGGGTTAGACATCAAGGAAACTTCGAAGCATGATCTTAACATGGTTGCTGATAATAGACCGCATCAAGGATTGGTGCTCGATGCTTCTCCATTGGAATTGGTGAAAGTGACAGGACTAGATCCGGTTTCATCAGAGGAAGAGAAATCCTCTCTTTGGGTAGCTCTCGATGAGGTCACTGATCCGCAGAACTTAGGGGCGATCATAAGATCCGCTTACTTTTTTGGAGCCACAGGTGTTGTGGTATGTGCAAAAAACTCAGCTCCACTAAGTGCGGTTGTGAGTAAAGCAAGTGCTGGATCGCTGGAAGTAATGGAACTTCGATACTGCAAAAACATGATGCAGTTCCTAGAATCTTCTGCTGAGAGCGGTTGGCGTGTGGTTGGTGGTTCAGTTTCGCCAAAAGCTGTTGCTTTAAACGAGGTTTTACCCGGTACACCGACAATTCTAGTCTTGGGGAATGAAGGAACTGGTTTAAGGCCATTAGTAGAAAGATCATGTACTGAACTAGTTCGGATTAGCGGTAATATGCCCAAGGATATTGCAGCTACAGAGTCTGATGATGCAGAAGGCGAAGGATTCAAATCATTTATAGCTGTGGAGAGCTTGAACGTGAGTGTTGCAGCTGGTTTGTTTCTTCATCACTTGATAGGAAACAAAGCAAGTGTTTGATTCTTCTGTCTAAACATTTTCAATTTTGAACCAAAACTTAGGATCTGCTCTGTCCTTGTATCACTTTCTGATCTCGTTCTAATGCTTATCTTACGAAATTTGGTCGTTATTGACTGTTTTTTGCCAATCATTTAGTGAAGGTAGAGATCATCCATTATTGTACCGATGTTTAAACCAAACTGTGTTTTTAATTTGCATTAGATACATTTTCCCTATCGCTATGAAAATTCATAACCGCTTTGTTAAAACAATAGTTATCAATCAAATCTTTATTTACAGAAACTTGTTTTAAAAGTTAAAAAACATAAAATTTATGTCACCTATGTAGGAACACAAAAAATTGGAATCTAAAAAGGGTTCATTTCTGTCAATTACGCCAATTTATACGACTAAACTTATTTCTGTAGTTTTTGGATTTTTATTTAGTTATATAAACTATTTTTTTTGTAAGTTATACAAACTTCATAAATTATTCTAGTTATATAAATTCCATTAATGTTTACAAGTTAAATAGTTATTAAATATGTTCTTAATTCAAAAATCTGATTTTAACTTGAGTTTATTTTGAAAAATCAGATTTTTGAATTAAAACAAGGTTTAATAACAATTAACGTGTAAACATTAATGCAATTTATGTAATTTGAATAATTTATGAAATTTATGTAGTTTACAAAAAAACACAGTTTATGCAACTAAAAATAGAACAAAAAAGTACGAGTACAAATAAATTTATTTGCATAAATTCGTATAGTTGACGGAAGTGAATTGGTGATTGAACGAATAAAACAATTGAAATCTAATTTTGGAAAACACGACTACACAATTTTTTTATTTAATTCACTAAAATTTTCGTATTGTGCCGGTTTTGCGAAATTATAAATTCAACAAACAATCACGTTGAAACTATCATTGTAACATCCGATTACAAAACCTATGAACAAAAATTTATACAATATACTCTTGAGAATTACGAGATATATAGAAGAAACATGAAAGATTGTAGAAAACGTTTCACAACAAATGTGAAATCGCATGCGTAAATAAGGCTGGTGGTTCAATTAATAATAGCGATGTTCGTTTGTCTGCCGCAGCGACCTGCGGTCAGAAGCTGTGGTTAAACGCTGTAATATTGTTATTCGTTTGATCGCCGCAGGTTGTCGGTGCAGGTTGTATCGCAATTGTTTAATCGCAAACGATACAATTTCGCAACGATTAAAATTTTTTATCGCAGTTTTCTGCGATCGACCGCAACGTTTGATCGCAGGAAACTGCGGCGGTCAAATAAACAATGTTTGATCGCATGACACAACCACAATTTCCTGCGACTACGAAACGAACAACTCTAATGTCATGGAATCTGTTGTGCAATCCACAAAAACATGGGAAGTAAATGTAACTGTTGAGATAACTTAGATGTATGAGAAGAGAAAA
Source organism: Pugionium cornutum (assembly GCA_018901935.1). NCBI lineage: Eukaryota > Viridiplantae > Streptophyta > Magnoliopsida > Brassicales > Brassicaceae > Pugionium > Pugionium cornutum. The sequence continues at coordinate 33,151,988 of CM032160.1, read as the reverse complement.
AGGTGAATGATTTTAAAATAGTTAAATAAAATTTGGCAAAAAATTTTTTTATTGGAATGAAACATCTCAAATACACATAATTTGAAACTGTTTATATAAACACGAATAAAATTAGTCAAATTCTAGTGATTTAGGTTTGTTTACGTACAAGCAATCTAATTACGTACATTAGCAAACAGTGTTTCAGACTTCTCCGGGTGATGAGAAATTGATTTATTTTGAAGAATATAGGAAACGAACCAAAATCATATGATAGTCACATCAAAAAAAGAAGATGCAAAGAATATTCCCACGAAAATATTAAATTCAATGATGATTAGGTCTTAGGAGTAATAAATTATAAAATACGTAAAAAGAAAATGGATTATGAATATGACGTATGAATTTAGTTATAGAAAAAAACACATGTATCGAAGCTGTCACCACTTGTGTTAGAAAACGACATTCTCCTTCTCCTTAAGATTTCGCATAATTACATTCTGTCATCTTTGCCGCCAATATTACTTCATATTTTATTAACAATTTATTTCTTATATCTAATTTTATGAATAATGTTTCATTTAACTTATTCATTTTTATGCTTATTATAGCCACCAAAATTACTTTATAGTATATTCGTTTTTATGTTTGTATTACTTTTTTTTTATAAAACGATAAATCTATAATCAGAACACATGCATATGTTAAAAGAGGCATAAAATACGAATGACTATTATTCTTTTATTTTTACGAATCATTATTTGTTTTCGCATCAATCTATTTTTTTGGGGTTAAGATTCATCATTAGTAACTAAGAGAATCGGTACTACAGGCAAACGAAACAATCACGTGATTGCGATCCTTTATATTTTTATAAAAATCGATATTTATTTTAAAATATTATGATAAAATAATGTAAAATAATTTTTTTTCTTTTTTGTTTGCACATTTGTTAAATTCAAATCCGATCTTGGTCACTAACCCCATTTTGAAATATGTTTCGAGAAAACTAAAATGTGTCATGAATATAAGGAATTTGTCCAAAATTCATTTTATGTTCACTTTACGATAAAAAGATCACTAATATATTATTTAAAAAATATTTTAAAAAAATAATTTCATCATAATATGTTATTAACATAAATATTATGTTCACGTGCCATTATCACGGTTAGTTTTAAATAAATAGATAAATAAGTTTAAGTTATTGGAATAATTACAATACATAATATTGTTATTAATTTGATTAGAAATTAATATATTTTATTAAACTAACTAAAAATACTATTAAATTCGTGAAAAAATTTATTTTTACTTTTAATTTACATATACAAACATTAATATTAAAATAATATTGAATAAAAACTAAATTATATAAAATCTAATTTATATTTGCTAGTAAACAATATTATATAATTTATGAATATTTTTCCACACGGATGACGTGAATATAAATCTAATATATCTTATTTCATAAAACGTTTTTACACCGATTAGAAATGAAAAAAGATATTAGTAAGTTGATTTGTAACGTACGCATAAAATAAATCTTCCTTATTTATTCGTAAAATATATTTATTTAATTATAATTATAAAATTGGTTAATTCGTCAAAAATATACAAACATAAAATGAAAATTTAAATTTATTATAAAATTTAATAGTTTTGCAATCTAGATGAACATATATTAAAAATTAAATAGAATGACTAAATATTTATAAATCTAATTTTACTAAACTATTGATTAATTTATATAAATAAAAATATGTTATTGATTAATTTAAAAAATATTTTATAAAAATATTATTTCTTTTTACTAATGAAATTGATACATAAAGTTTTAAAAACATAGAACATAATAAGTAAGTTTACTAATTGCAGCTAATATTAAGAGTCTATTCTTATTGTATAGTTCAAATATTTTTTTGAGAATAATAAAAATTTAATTTTGAATTAAATAATGATTTTGAATTTAAAAAAGGAAGAAAATGGAAGTGTCTATGATTGAATGATGAATTGTGTGATTTATTTCGAAAATAAGTAAGCTTCTCTCTGGATTTTCGCTGGTCCGCCAATGCCGATCTGAGAAATTTTACGACTCTTATCGAGAGAGAGAGAAAGATTGGGAGACGAATTGCGGTAATTTCAATCTAGGGTTTCCTCTCCGTTATCCCGTCTCCCTGTTTTCTTCTTCTCTTCTCATCCTTATCGTCGCGGGGAAGTGGAGAAAGAAATTGAAAGTGAAGATGTCTGCATTGGACTCCATCGATGTGATTCTCTTCTCTCTCAGCAGAGCTTTTTGCAGTCCTTTCGCTGTCTTCGTTCAGATCCAGGTGGGTCTTTTCTTTGGATTCAGATCGAAGTTTTCGTTGTTTTCTTCTCTTTGAAATGTTGGAGGGAAAATAAGACTTTTCGGTATTCATCCTCCTCGTCTGATTCTTCACGCGTCAGCTTCCAAAAATCTTGATTCGCTTGGTCATTATCCAAAATCGAGAATTCAAGATAATAGATACATCGTTTGTATCTCCGGGAAAATCTTAGTTTTTGTTTTCTCCAAGGCTTTGAAAACTAATGTTTTTAGTACCTTGTGAAGAAACGTAGATAAGAAGAAATTGAAAGTCTTTGGATGAATCAAAAACATAAGTTTCGCGTCATCAGTGATTTATTGGAAAAACGAAGGCTTTATGGTTTCCCGAGGATTCTATCATTTTTCGGCTTGTCTCCTCCTCGACTTGTCTGGTTGGGCATTTTATCATCGGGCTAAGATTTTTTTTCTTTATATGCCTCAGGGATGTACGATATGCTTACTCCTTGCTCTAGGCTGGTTATTGGCTGAATATGTCAGGTATTGTCTGTACCTTAAAATTGCCTGATTTGATGCTATTTTCGTTATGCAACCTGCGGTGTTTTTTCTTCTCATTCTGAAATGTTTGTGTTTCTATTTCCACCTTTAAGAAATCGAGAGGTTAAGAGAATTAAAAACAGCATGAAAGCGGGTAATAGCTTGGCTTTCCTCTATCAAGATATCAATGAACTCGAGCACTCTAGGCAGGTTAAACTTCCCAGAGTTTCCGTTATCATGCCACTAAAAGGATTTGGAGAACACAATTTGCACAATTGGAGAAGTCAGGTCAGTCCATCATGCTGCAGTGTCATTGTCTTTTTAGTTGGCTGAGTTTTTAACTTTCCTCATCATGGTTAAGCTTTTTGCCAGAGAAGATTCATGCTTACAACTTTATTATTAATCTTGATCAAAATATTTGTGTAGATTACTTCTCTCTATGGTGGGCCATTGGAATTCCTTTTTGTTGTAGAAAGTACGGAAGACCCTGCATATCATGCTGTTTCCCGTTTATTATCTGTGTATCAGGTACAGACACGTCTCAACATATCTGTCTGGTCGTTTAACTTGTTTTCTACAGGAAACCAATAAAAGCAATGCCCGCAAAAGTTCAATTCATAGTTCATATGGCCTTCTTTTGTCTTAAAGTATATATACTTACCTCACAAATCTGCTCACAGTAATGCCTAAATGTGCACAGGATCATGTTGACGCTAAGGTTGTGGTTGCTGGTTTATCAACGACTTGCAGCCAGAAAATTCACAATCAGTTGGTATGTATGATCTTTGAAGCAGATTTAATCTTTGGTGTTCGACTCTCATTGGTTGCACCAGCGTAATTTTTGTCTCAATATCATCACTCCTTTGTAACTGTTCTTGGCTAAACTGTAATCACAACCATGAAAAGCTAAATCATTTTCCAGTGTACGATTTTCATTTATGTTGATCATTCATTGGCTTTTGCTGAGATTGCATGCTTTTGGTTTCTGCTTCCTGAAGATTGGGGTTGAGAAAATGCACAAAGATACCAAATATGTGTTATTTTTGGACGATGATGTTAGACTGCATCCTGGAACAGTTGGAGCTCTCACAACTGAGATGGAGAAAAATCCAGAGGTGGTACTCAGACTATATAGTTCATGAATTAATTGTCTTAATTTTCTATCTAAGTTTCTTCCTCTTTCTATTCTTTTTACATGTCGAAGACATTGCTAATGATGTAGGGCCTTGATTATGTTTCCTCCCTTTTTGAATTTGTTGCAATGGTGATCTCTTGCAGATATTTATTCAAACTGGGTATCCTTTAGACTTGCCCTCTGGAACTCTTGGGAGTTATTGCATCTATGAGTACCATATGGTACAGTGAAATTTGTCCCCCTTCTTTAATGTTCCCTCTATTCTGTTTCTATTTATTTACCGAACATAATCACTGGCTTCCCTATTCTGCGTTTCAGTTCTCCCACGTTTGTACTATTTTGTAATTTGAGCTAATATATGGAATGTTCTCTTTACAGCCTTGCTCAATGGGATTTGCGACTGGCGGGAGAACATTCTTTTTGTGGGGAGGGTGTATGATGGTCAGTAGATAACACGTAGATTGATGTTGCTTTTGTATTCTCTATTGCTACATCTAATTTTGGTCATTGTTTGCAACTGTTTATAGATGCATGCTGAGGATTTCAGACAAGATCGATACGGTGTTGTCTCTGGCTTACGCGATGGTGGATATTCAGATGATATGACACTTGCGTCTCTAGCAGGTAATGTTTTCTTCTGAATTCCCTTCTATTTTGTACCCTGGTATGTCTACTGTACATGTAGTTGATAGTTTCTTCGCGTTTCCACTCATCTGTTTTACTCCAGGTGCTCACAAGAGGCTAATTACATCTCCTCCTGTTGCTGTTTTCCCCCATCCTCTCGCAAGTGATCTAAGTTTTGGACGGTACGTAGTCGTATTTTTACTTGTGTGAACCCAAAAGTACTGAAAATTTAGATATTTAACCATTTTTTGTTTCTTATTTTATAGGTACTGGAACTACTTGAGAAAGCAAACCTTTGTGCTAGAATCTTACATATCCAAAGTTAACTGGATAATGAACAAGGCTTTGTTTGCTGTCCACTGTTATCTTTCATGGGGTTTTGTTGCACCATATGTTATGGCCGTTATTCACATCACATCAGCTTTACGTATCTACATCAAGGGGTATCATCAACTTGAAGACACGACTCTTGCTTCTGGTGGTGAGCATACTTTTCCTCTTATTTAGGTGGGTTATGTGTTCAAGATAAGATAATTTTATCCTAGTGCCACTATAATTGTACGTGTGTGTGGTTGGGGATCTTATAACTGTTTTATTGCATTTGCATGTAGAAGCATAGTGATTTGTCATCTTCAACATAAACTGTAGGGTTGTCTGTTCTTCTAATGCTACATACTGACCGGGAAGGGTATACATTTCTTCTTATGTAGGTATGTTGCTTGTTATAATGTTGGCAATCTGCACGTTCATCGAACTTCTTTCAATGTGGAATTTGACAAGACGAGAAGTTGAGCTATGCAATATGTTATCCCCTGAGGCTCCTCGTCTCTCTCTTGCGACTTATAACTGGGGACTTGTACGTTTTGTTACTTTCAACACCCTTTATTGATTTGATCACAGTGGTGTGCAAAGTTGCAAAGTTTATTGGATTGATTTTGGGCAAAAAAATGTTGCAGGTGTTTATAGCAATGCTAGTGGACAACTTCTTATACCCGATCTCAGCTTTCCGTTCGCACTTTTCACAATCCATAAACTGGTCTGGAATTAGATACCACTTGAAAAATGGAAAGATTTTCAAGGTATATCACTTGTGTCTTTTTAACTAGAGTCCTTGGATTATGTTCTTATCTTTGAATATATATATGTGATATCAGATCGAGAGAAGAAAGGATATGGGACCAGCAAAGACCGATTTAGGAGGCAAACACTTGTACGGTAAGAAAGGAGCTCCCCAGAAAGCTTCATTCTTAAGCTCGTTGGGAAGAAATTTGGCTCACTGGCGACAACCCAAGAAATTCGATGTTTAAAAGTACAGTAGAAACAAGCTCAAAAGTCGATATTTTGCCCGGGAAGCTTGAAGATTCTTTGAAATGTTGGTGATTCTTTTTCCAGAGGGGGAAGATTTGATCTTTGCTATAATGGTTTTATTTTATTTTATGTTTCATTGGTGAAGACATCATTGTTACTCCTCTGGGAAGACTTTATTTATTGACTTGCAAGTGTTTGTTTTTCTGGGTTTACTTAGTCGTTTGGGAAGAAATATTGTTCATCATCATCTCTCTAATTCATCAGCTTGATTTCTGAGATTTCTGATTCTCCATCATTCGTCTGTTTAGTATGTTATGCAACATATCTAGGTGGACAAAAAAAAAGCTTGGGAACAAGTAAACTGGAATTTACATAGGAAGCAAACTAGTTACTGAGTTGGTTCTTGTCTTCAACGGTAGAGACGATAGGTGGGGCTGTACATGCTACTCTCTGCACACTTGACAATCTCTTTTGGCCGTGGAAGCCGCCCCGCCACTCCTGCAAAAACCTCAGTTTAAGGCTGAATTTATGCGCAAGCGCGAGAGAGAGCAAGAGCGAGGGCGATACGTACCTAGTTCATAAGCCTTAGTTGCTACATTGGCTGCAATATGAGCTGAGATTTTCCGGATTGAGGACAAGGAAGGATATATCATTCCTTTATCATAATTCTCTTTGTTTACTTGTCCAGCTAATGCCTCAGCTATTATGCATCATCATAATGTAAATAAACAAGAAAGATGAACTTTTTTAAAGCTAATTTTAGATCTCTTACCAGCAGCTAGAAGCATGTCGTCATGTACACGTATCGCTCCTGAGATGACCAAACCGAGTCCAAAACCAGGGAATATGTACGCATTGTTCGCCTGTGTTTTGTTTTAAGAAAATTTACTTACTATGTTCTTCAGACTCCAATGGATGAAGAAGATATAGATTTGTTTTTATTTATTTATTACCTGTGTAGATACAAACACATTTCCTTTGTACTCAACTGGATCAAACGGACTTCCACTTGCGAAAATTGCACGCCCCTTCATTCCAAATAAGATCAGAATTTTGACATATTCACAGTAATGTGGTGTCGTGTGGAGAGAAGACTTACGTTACTCCAAGTATAAGCTTCTTCCGCTGTACATTCTGATTGTGTTGTCGGGTTAGAGAGAGCCATTATCACAGGTCTCTGCAAGAAACACATTTGGTTTGTTTCTTCTCTTCTTTATATCCTCAATCTGCTTGAAAAGAAAATTATATATATACCTCATTAATTGAAGACATGGCTTCAATCACTTGTTTTGTAAATGAGCGTCCAACGCCGGCTGATCCAATCAGAACAGTCGGTTTTATGGCCTTGATAGCATCTAAGAGATCATTGACCGGTTCATGGTCATGAGCCCATGGTTTCTTGAAGGTTTGAAGTGAATCTTTTCGGGAGTTAACAATCAATCCCTATCACACAAACAACAACACCAACCTTGCTTCAAAATTTAGTTCAAATGATGAAATGCCTTCAAGTTTTTAACTTCTTCTACCTTGGAATCAACAAGCCAAATCTTCTTGCGGCTTTCCTCTACCGAAACATTCATCTGCAGAAGAAAGATGAAATAAAACACGACTGTGCCAGACCTTTCATGAATTCTATGAACATTCATTACCTGTTTCGATATATAGAGAGCTATAAGTTCGGCTATTCCAGTACCTGCCTGCAACAACCAAACAAATAAGACATCAAGAGAAGTTGACCAGACTTTTAAGGATCAAACTGATATGTCAAAAAAACACTGATACTTACTTCACCAGCTCCAAAAAATAGGAAAGTGTGACCTGCAAGTGGACTATTCGTTAACTTCTGCGCGGAAACTAATCCCGCTAGAACAACAGCTGCTGTCCCCTGAAACAGAAATGGAAAAAAAAACACAACTCTTTCCAACCACGTAGACAGCAAGAAACACCAAAAAGTGTTAAAGTTCAAAACTCTTACCTGTATATCATCGTTGAAGACAAGATGTGTGTCGCGGTATTTGGCAAGCATCTCAAAGGCATTATGATTTGCAAAATCTTCAAACTGTGTTCAAATGGAAAATAATACAGCATATACATAAAAAATTATTATTGTAAAGAAGCAAGAATTCATAATCTAGTACCTGTATAAGAACATTTTCACCATAGTTATGTTTCACAGCACTCATGAACTCGTGCAAGAGGTCACTGTACACCTGCAATTATGGTAATGAAACAGTTTATGTGTTAGCTTATAGTTCTGAGAAAGAAACATGAAGAAAAAAAACCTGTCCTGTTGCTCTCTTTTGTTTGAGTCCTATATAGAACTCATCATTCAAAAGTTTCTCATTGTTTGTTCCCACGTCGATTGTGACAGGTAAACACTGCAGCAAGACAAAGCATTTTCAGTCTCAAATTACTGTAAGAAACCCACAAAGCAAACTTAAGCAGTTACCGTCGAAGGACGAACACCTCCAAGTGCTGAATATAACGCCAATTTACCAACAGGTATACCCATCCCCTAAAGGCAAAGTAACTCTGTTGAGTAATCTCATATCAAAAACCAAAAGTGAAGCAAAATATCAAACAAGAGTACCTGACATCCAAGATCACCTAATCCCAAAATTCTTTCGCCATCTGTAACAACAATAACCTGTATATTTCTTTCAGGCCAGTTCTTCAACACATCTAGAATCTTTCCCCTGGATGAATATCAAAAAAAGGGTATGAGTCAAAGTTTAAAAGTGGGCAGAGAAAGGAGAAAATCAATCCAATACTTTTCTTTTAGACTGATGAATAAACCCTGAGGTCGCCTGAAAATGCTTCCATATTTCTGGCAAGCTTCACCGACAGTTGGAGTATATACAATAGGGAGAAGCTCCTCAACGTTATCAATCAACAGCTTGTAAAACAACCTCTCGTTTCTTTCCTGTTTTTTTATATGTCCAGTAAGAGATTCAGATTCATCTTTGTTATATAATACAACAGATTAAAGAGACCAGATTATACCTGAAGTTCTGTCAAGGCCATGTACTTCTGTAATGGAAATTGATATTGTCGGATGGTGTTCATAAGCCTCTTGGCCTAAATCATTCGAAACAGCCAAAACACCATTGACAAAAGCTTATCAGAAAGTGGTAATATTAATTGTAGAAACAAAATAAGTCAAATCACCAAGTTTTTACCTGGAGCTGTTGATCAAGAACAACTGGAGGGAGAAGACCACGCAAGTAATGTGTCTCTCTCTCTTTCTCGGTGAAAGCAAGTCCTTTGTTATAGCGAGGATCTCTCAGCAATGAATAACCACTGAAACAAAGAAAGAAAACAAAATGGTTAAATAATTTAGTAGTCATTTAATTCTCTGACCATGGAAGAGTTATGTTGTTACCTAGAAACGGAGAGAGACCATGGAGTTATGTTGTGCTCAATGGTGGCTGAATCTTCTCCATACACATCAACAACGCCTCCATTGACGGAAGATTTCAAATCCATCTTGAAAAAGGATCCAATCAACACAGAAATCCAAGAAGCAAAGTAGAAGATTTCGAAACTCACAAGGATTAAACAGGAAGAAACTCTCTCTACCTTTCTGGTAAATATATTTAAATGGAAAGAAGAAGGTTGTGGAAAATCCAAATGTAAGTTTTGAGAAATGCAGAGAGGTGTCACACTGAAGAAGACAGATTTGTACACCACATGGACTCAGAAGTCGCCACGTGCAAGTGGCAGTCGGTATCTCTTAACAAAAACCTCCAAATTTGCACAATAATAGTTCTTTGGATATTAAATTTGAATTTTACTTAATTTCATATATGATTTTGGACTTCTCTAACAATTGGATTTAAATCGAACATACAAGTAAATTTAAGGTATAAAACGACTAATATTAATACTTTTCAAAATAACGTCGTTTTAAGATTGACATACGATGTCCCACTTCTCCTGCAACGGTGGTATTACGTGACAATCACATCAACATCTGTTAACAGAAATCTAATCCATTACGGTTCATGTATAAATTTGCACAATATTAGTTTTTTAGTTATGGAATTTGAATTTTACTTAATTTCAAATATAAATTTCCACTGCTCCAACAATTAGATATAAATCGAACATCCAATTAAATTTCAGATATGAAATGGCCGATAGTACGCAAATATACAACACACGAAACTATTTATACACTTAAGGACAAATGTAGACTTGAACTACACCACGTCTTGATTAGTAGCTTAACCTATAAGTTAGATTTACTAATTAGGTTACAATTGCGTCGAAGGGTTCTTATAGACATCAAGACAACGTAATGCTTATTTCTATTACCTGAACACAACAAAAAACAAGTAACTGTGTTCTTCAACCCCAAATCTCTTTAAGCACAGAGACTGAACCAATTATCGATTTCTCCTGCGTTTTCTTAAGGTATAATCTGCAGAGGACAGGTCCTGCAATCTTCCAGACAAACCCGCAATTTCGAACTTTTTTCATTTTGATTGCATAATCGTAAACTACGTTGTAAAGTGCCAATGCTTGCGGATAAAGTTCTTCCAGACTTTTCTTGGTGTCTTCAAACCCTGCAGCACCATAGAAATCCTGATACACCAGAAGAAATCGTTTCAGAAGTTTTTACAAAGCATTAGATCGACTCCTGTTGGTAGCCTGAATTCCGCAGGACCAATCAACAAAGCATCCGTGATACATGAAGTTTATTGGTGGTATCGGATTGAGGAGTTCACCTGCTTGTATCTGTAAATAACTTCGTGGGCTGATTCATCCTTATTAGCCCAGTTGGTTCTCATCGCCTGGCTCATCTCAACTCTGTAACTGCCATACCATCGTCCATATTTCTCCACATAACCAGGGACCAGCTCATCTTCGAAACACGGGAGTTTACTGATCTCTAATTTGCAAACCACAGTTAAAACACATATTCATGATATAATGATTTCTTATGTGTTATGATTATTACTTTATTAGTAGTAAGTAACAAGAATGATCCTTTACCAGATGATGGTGTGGGTTCCTCTGTTGTCTGTGATTTAACAAAGTCGTAGATTATTCCAAGAATAGAAGTGGACTTGTATCTTTTATCCCGCTCCATGTAATGTGGAAAAATGTCGGGCCTCAGCTCGTTTGGGAGATGGACTGTAGTCCCTTTCTTCGGTGCATCAAGTGCATCATAGTATATATCAATCAGCCTTACCATTTTCTTCTTCATTTCAGCTTTTTCCTCAGCTTTCTCATCCCCTAGTGTTAGGAAGCGGTCCATTATTGTTAGCCAGCTATCTGCAGCCATCCCTATAACATTGCTGTAAACCAAAGAAAAAAAATGAGAGAGACATAAATTTCAGAGATTGATCTAAGATACTGTATGAATCTAGAGTTTAGAGCAAGTTGAGAGTACCTGGCATGAAATCTTGTCTTCAGGAACATATCAAAAAGATCTTCTTCCAATTCTTCTGGTGAAAGCTGGCTTGGGTTTCTAGCAGAGTTACATTTACTAGGAGGAGTCAAACTCACCCACGGTTCACTTGGCTTGAAGTGTTCAAGTAGCTAAAACAGAAATCAAACCTAAGAAAATCAGGTGACAACAATGACGGATTGTACCTTATAATGCTGTAAATTACCTCGGGATTTCTGGATATGAAATACATATCACCATCAAAGTCACCACCTGCAATCTCATCGCCCAAAGATCTGGGACCTTTCTGAGGGAAGAACACAGCATACTTGGAATTTCCAACATACTCTTCCAAGGCCTTGACATATGTAGCCTTTAGAATATGTATGTCTCCAAAATGTAGTCCAGGATTCCTGTAAACTAGCACATCCCCTGAAATCTGGCCAGAATCGCTACCAAAAATAAAGGAGTGAGGAAATGAACATCTAACTCACAATTTCCAAGGAAGCAAATCACAGTTTCTTAATGTTTCCATGTAAAACTTGAAGTGAAAGAACACGAGTTTGGGAAACATACAGGATAATACAGACTTCATCTTCCTTCAGCTCTCCGGTGGGATCCATTGTGCCCATTAGATAGTATGATTCGGTAACAGGAAGCCTTCCTGCTTTGAGATCATTCTTCTCTGTGTTTAGAAGAATAGAGAGATGATCCTTCAAGTGTGGTTCTTCAAGGGGAATACCAACCAAAATCATCTGTGCAGCGTTCTGATCATCCATATCCCCATAATTAATAGCAGCTGCACAAACCAATTAATTTCATCAAAGACCCATCACATTTTACATCTTAAGTTACTTAACTCAACAGTTCTAGGGACATTATTACAGAAGAACTGCAAAAGAACCAAAAAGCTTTGACATTTTAAGAACCTTTAAGTGCAGCACGTTTGTTGTTGAATATGGTTTTCGACTCTTCGAGCGTGTTGAGCAATATATCCAAAAAGAATTCATCAGGGATTCCTCCATAGCTAAGAAGTGCAACCAAATTCCTTGATAGCTTGGTTCTTTTTGGTGGATTACTGGAAGATGGAAACAACTAAATGTCACTAGGATACTATCATTCCACAATAAGAACATTGAGCGAGAGCATTTCAGTATCAAAATAACAAGTATTCAAGAAACACCTACCTTGTAGTGACTACCTCCAAGGCGTTAAAGGTGCTAAGATTTGACAAGGCTAGATCTTTAGAAACCTTGATCATAGAAGGTCGAACCTGGACAGTCCGGGGAGGAATCTGCCAAATTGGGAGTAACTTTAGGAATGGCTGCAAACATCTAAGCCAAAAAATATTTTAATGTGAAAGAGAGCAGACGTACTTTCTTGTTTAAGAGAAAAGTTCCCTTAACAGCATAGCCATCATAAAACATTCGAAACTGGATCAGAAGAGGCTGTTGAAAAATTAATTGTTAGTACTTGTGTTTAATAGAAAAATATAGAATCAAGCATAAACAAATATATGGTATGAACTATATTATTACATACCGGGTCTTGTTTACAGGTTTCCTGTGCTTCAAAATTTGAAATCTTACTCTTGATTCAAAATAAATAAGAAGAAAAACATGATGGGGAAACATAAGAGTAAAAAAAAGAGTGAGAAAAGGCACCTAAGCAACCATTAAATTGTCATGGAAATAGAGCAAATACCTGAATATTATCACTTCTGAGGCATTTCCCTTTAAATATATTTACTGGACACGTCCGAGCCAGGTCCTCAGAGATGTAGCCAGTGCCATCTGAATGTATACAAGGTTTCCCATTCTTATCAAGTACATCTTTACCATTATGATCCTGCGATAGAAAAAAGGGTAAGAAAGGCCAAAACACGCTAGTGAATACATCTAAGTAAAGACCAATTAGAAAGAGACGCAGATCCTGAAAAACACATGGATAAAGAATGTACATGGCAGTGTATATCATCAATTTTCTCGAAGGTAATCCCAGTCATGTCAACTTCAAGCTTCTTAGTTTTTGACAAAATCAAAGAAAACCTGAAGCGTCAACAAAAGAAGATTGACTCCAATTACAAAGGAAAAAAAAAGCTCAGAGATAAAAAAGACCCCAATTAGAAAGGAACATCTTCAAGAAGAAACTTGAGTACCTCGCCATATAGTTGGCCAAAGATGGCAATGTGTGCACATGCATAAAATGCATACGAGCTTCATGGATTGACTTCTTGGAGAAGATATAGGGATTTCCAATATCATTTGAGGCTGTAGAGTCTGTGCGTATAAAGTAGCATTTCACACCCTTTGTAGAAAAATCTTTCTTCTTCTCTTCTTTCCCGCCATCTTTGAAAACTGTTCAATCGAATGTTAGAACAAGCTCCGATATCATGAAAAATGTTGTAAGCGCAATGACATGAATGATAATTAATCAAGAGAGAAAGGAAAACAACCCACCAAAAAATTGATAACGACGTAAACCAACCATGATTCCGTTCTTGGCAATCCCTTTGTATGTAGAGTAACGGTCATTACTATAGGTTGACGAGTTTTTCTGGACATCCGCAAATTTGACCGTTAAAACATTTTCATCACCCAAAACCGTGTGCAGGTGTGTTCCAGTATGTTCAAGAAGAGGGCCCTGTGAACAGTGTGTCGATAAGTACCAGTATATTGAGTCAATGTCACGGGCTTTATCCTACTACAATGATATGTTGTTTAATAGACATATGGTAGCGAGTTGCAAAAGAAGTGCATTAACTTCTTTTAGATGTATCCCTTGAATCAAACCTTTTTAACCAAGAGTTTATATGTGATATTGAAAAATCAAAACATTAAAGATATATTTGAAGAATGGAATGAACCTTGAATGTGTAACTACCATCCAAAGCGACATGACACTGATAGTAATGAGTCTTGCCGCTATCCCATTCAACTGACTGGGGAGAAGGAAGAATGTAAAAAGGATGCAATTAGTACAACTTTGATACCAAAGTCAACTTCCCAAGAGATTATTCAGCAGCCATACCACTCTACGGTCTGTTTGGGAACAATAAAGCCGGCCCAAGCGGTCCCAAACCGCTGATTCATATGCAACCATCGGCAAATCCTTCCACTTTCTGATCTCATCAGCAGTTATAACCTTACCCAGAGACTGCCTGTATAACATCAAAAATAGGTAACTAATGTCAACAAAACCAATAACATCAAACAGAATATACTGATTGAAATAAAGCTGAAAAGTTGCAGCCCAAATATACCCTGGAATATAGCTAAGCAACAGAAACGCTTTTTTAAACTCAAGTTCACCCAAAGCTAATAGTTGGGGAGTGTGCAGAGATACCGCATTGCCTTCTCTTTTCAAAGACTTAGGTGAAGGAGCTTCAGAATCAACAGAAATCTCTTCTACAATCGGAAATAATCACAGTAAATGTTCTTGAATGTAAGAAAGTTTTCAGTTTTAAAAGGAAATATTGTTTCCTTCTATTCACTCGCTAAAAAAATTCCTGAAAAGTCACACTTTCACTAGCAAATTTTGAAAACCCAAAAATATAAAATATACTCTGTTTCTGATACTGACCTTGATAAACCCTGCAGCCGTGTTTACTATAGGGGCTAGAAGACTTTGCCGAAGACCCACCGAAGCTCAGCCTCGGAGAGCCAGTAGAAGTAACGACCTGGTTAACCTTTGACGTGATCAACCCGTCGAGAGTATACATCACTGCCGAAGAATTGTAAACTTTCCTGAGCAAATCGAAAGCTATGTCCTCTGGAATCGAAGACAGTTTCTGCCTCGACTCGTAATTTATCGAAGTACATTTGTGTTTGATGTAGATTTTCTCCAAAACTGTTTCAACTCGAACCGGAAGAACGACTTTTGACCGCGAAGAAACTTGATCGTCGCTGTTGAAACATGAAGTGTTCATCATTTTCTTCCCCTTCGATTCCTTTTTCCTCAAACAGTTTAAATGCAGAATTTTGCTGGGAAAAGAAGACGAAGTGTTATGATTTGTTGATTTGACGAGACGAAGAAAAAATTGCAGTCTTTTTTGTCCGTTTACTGATGTTAATTGACACTTATGCCATATCTTTAGCCCTGTTATTACCAAAGTGCCATACTTTTTCTCGCCGCTCGAGGTACGTTGCGTTTCTGCAATCGCAGACGTAATATGTAGCTTCAAGGGTTTATGCAACTTTCAATTCACGACAAATATTGACTATCAAGTCTTTTCCTTTAACATTCGCAAGATAGCTCAATCTCAAACTATCTTCTGAGAAACCAATTTCTTCTTAAAAGATTTAGTCTTTCTTCTTGTTTCGCAGAATCTAATCCAGAAATGAGTAGTGCGACTACCTTTAGCTCAATTTGCTTCATACGAGGATGCTGGTTCAAGGTTTTCCTAATTTTCTCAGCATCTCTGTATTCTACTTTCTGATTATTCACATACCCACATTTATGGCATTCAGCAAAGGAAAACGTTGATATTGTTTTTTTAAGCTCAATGTAGTTTACATCTTTCTTCTTTTTTACTTGTATTTCTGCAATCGGATCAATATACAAAAATGTGCTTTTTTACTTTAAAAGGGGGAAAAAGAGATTCATGTAGCGGATAAGCGAGTCAAGAGGCTTACTTTGAGATCCGATGTGGCTTCTCCATCTTCTAAAAGTTTCAGAGTTTCAGCAAATAGTTCTGCTAAACCTGTGAAGGATGTTCGGATTGGTCTCCTTGGTGCAAGTGGCTACACTGGTGCAGAGGTTTGTGCAATGCTGACCGTTTGTGATCTCTTTGATTTGAATCGAATCAGAGCTCAAGTACTACGCTTATTGTTGCAAGTTTTTGGCTTTTCGGCTATTGTCCTCCTTATATAGCTTTAACAGTGAACATATTCAAAGTTTAGCTTCTTTCGATAAAAGACGCTACTTTTTCCGTGGCCTCATGAAAAAAGGGAAGAAAACAGCCGTATACTCATCGGTTTTAAGGTTCTTAAAAATTACAATGGAAAGAACCAATGAGATATCTAAGTTTTGATACAAATGCATGAGTAAGTTCTGATTTTGAATCTGGTTTCCATTGAATTTCAGATCGTTAGGCTTCTTGCAAATCATCCACATTTTCGTGTCACTCTGATGACTGCTGATAGAAAAGCTGGCCAGTCGATGAAAAGCGTTTTCCCGCACCTTAGAGCTCAAGTATAAGTGGTTTCTACCCCTAGGAAAATTTCAAGCGGTATTCAACTATACTCTGTGATGGCGTACAGTGATCAATGATTAAAGTTTTTTCTGTCCTCAGAAACTACCTAGTTTGATCTCGGTGAAGGATGCAGATTTTTCTACAGTTGATGCTGTATTCTGCTGTCTGCCTCACGGAACAACCCAGGTTTGTCTTCTTTTCATTCTTCCATTTCAACTGTTTTTGTTAAGCTTTTCCTAGCTTAACAAAAATGAGTGTGTGTATATTGACAGGAAATCATCAAGGAATTGCCAAAAGCATTAAAAATCGTTGATCTTTCAGCGGTAATAGCCTGGAGAACTGTTTTTATTCTTTTTTTTTCTTCCGGTGATATGCTTATCGAAGATACTCTTTTCAGGACTTCCGGTTACGTGATATCTCTGAATATGAAGAATGGTATGGTCAGCCACACAAGGCAGTAGAGTTACAGGTACTTCTCTCATGAGAGTTGTGGGTATGTTGTGTTTGTAATGCTTACACTTACTGAGTGTCATGCTGGGTTCAGAAAGAAGTTGTGTATGGTCTAACAGAGTTACTAAGAGAGGAGATAAAAAAGGCGCGGCTTGTGGCTAATCCAGGATGTTACCCGACTTCGATTCAACTTCCTCTTATTCCTCTAGTAAAGGTGTTTTTTCTCTTCTTTTCTGGAATATGACTTTATCATACTGTATTGTCTTCGATTAACTCTACTCAATGTGTTGATTTTGGTGCAGGCAAATCTCATCAAACACGAAAACATAATTATTGATGCAAAGTCTGGTGTTAGTGGAGCAGGTTTGAGCTCACTCCGCGATCTATTCATGAATAATGATGCAGTAGAATGTTTCTAGTTTCTTGACTTATATGGAATTCTAATCAGGACGTGGTGCTAAGGAGGCGAATCTTTACTCTGAAATCGCTGAAGGCATTTCTGCTTATGGTGTCACAAGGCATCGCCATGGTATATGTCACAAACTGCTTATCAGAAATGAGTAAAACTTTGGTTAAATGATTCGAATTCAACGGTCTCTTGCAGTTCCTGAAATTGAGCAAGGATTATCTGATGTTGCACAATCAAAAGTAACAGTCAGTTTTACGCCACATCTGATGCCAATGGTACAAATTGCTTTGAGTGTGTTCTCTATAGTTTTTGCCATAAACCGTTAATTGACCCTCATTGTTTCGGTAGATCCGGGGAATGCAATCAACTATATATGTGGAACTGGCTCCCGGGGTTAGAACAGAAGACTTGTACCGGCAATTAAGAACGTCGTACAAGGTGATGATTACTCTTGTAATATAATACCTATTACTTGTTATGTTCCAAACAAAAAAAGTGTTTTGTAGGATGAAGAGTTTGTCAAAGTGTTGGATGAAGGAGTAGTTCCTCGGACACACAATGTTAGAGGATCCAACTATTGTTGTATGAATGTCTTTCCTGATCGAATTCCCGGAAGAGCTATCATAATCTCAGTGGTAAGCATATAATCATCCTCTGTTATAAACTAAACCGAAACGTTCATTTTTTGTATAAAACTCTTTGGTGTTGCAGATTGATAATCTCGTGAAAGGAGCTTCAGGACAGGCATTGCAGAATCTTAACATAATGTTGGGATATCCAGAAATAACGGGACTCCTTCATCAGCCGGTTTTCCCTTAAGCAAACTGTGGCTTTTGAGACGTTCAATGTTGAGCTTAAAGATGGATTTATGATTCATTAATAAAGACTTAAGCCTCTTCCTTTTACAGACAGATGGTTTTGTTGTTGTGTGTTAAGGATGTTGAATAAATAATAACCTTTTTCTCTTGTTTAATATGTTTTTGCTTTTTTGCTTCAGTCATAGAAGAAACTCAATTATAATCATTATCAGAGTAAACCCCAGTTACCAAATATAATGTTGTTTCGATTAAACAGGTCAGAAGAGATTTTCATGAAGAACAAAACAAATCTGCAGCTATTATGGAATCGTAAGAAGTAGCCTTTGGAATCTAAAGTTTTTAAACCTTCTATTAGAGAATCCATAAGTATATGCTGAATGCTTCTTCCATTTACCATTTCATCAATATCTTAGGAACCCCATTCATTGAATTGTTTAAGGAACATGTTATGGCCTGAAGACGTTATTCGTCATGGCCATTGATTCTGCAACTTCTTGGGCCTCGGCTTGCTCCTATGCGAGACCATGAGTTGACAACGACGAGATTTTAAATTCCACGACTGTGATGATATCTATTGTGTAAAAAAAGCACCAAACTTACCTGGAGCCGGTGTATTAGATACATCAAGAAGAGATGAACAAAGATCTGCAATTTCATATATGATTGTTGGTAAGAGGTCCATAGATGTTTTTGGGGGTGAGGATGTAGATAAAAGTAAGGCAAATGATGTTTGAAGAGGTAAGATAGAGTCTCACGAGGTAAAAAAGTAGGAATATCCGAGCTATTGGGTACCGCCAAAGGAACCTCGTGGCCCTAACAGCTCCCGAGTCTAACAGTTTCACTGCATTTTGCAACTGAAGACAGAAGGGGTAAAAAGTTAACATTAGGGTAAAAGTTCAGACTGAACAAAGAGAAGCAGCGGTTCTAAATTTGCTCTAAAGTATCTACCTGTGTGCTCGCTGTAGCCATGTGTCGGTGATACAATGGTAGAGGCCTGAAATTGTATATATATACATATATTATATATATATATATCTATTAGCATCATCTTCTATATTAGATAAGACTCTTTTTAGCATAGAAATTGCCAAACACGTACTCAAGTGTCTTGATCTCAGAATCTTCTTCCCAAGTTGCTGATGGGCGTCGTGAAACTCTGCTTTTTTCTACCTCTACCTGAATCAACCAAATTTAGAGCCTTTCTTGTAAGTAGCATTGAAATGCCAAACTACATTTCTGAACCGTAGAGAGCTTTGAAATCGACCTGTGCTTCGTGTAGACGTTTGACCTCTTTCTCCAACTGAAATTCTGCTGCAGCTTTCTCACTCGCCATAGTCTCTAGTTGCGTTTGCTTGTAGTACTGCATCAAAACCCCATCGCCAGAAGTTATCAGACGACTTCCCAATGTGAATTTGATCTAAGAATCCATACGTTCTAAAGTTAACGTACCAGTAAATCTGTTAGTTCACGGTAGCGTTTCTCCAGCTCCATATGCTCCTACTAGGTTAAGGGTATAATGATTAAGGTCATTTTATATAATTATATGCATTAAAGATACCACTGAAAAGCAAGAGCAAAATAAGTCAATTAATTGTAAGCAATTGTTCAGCAATCATCGACTGAATCCGTTATATTCACAAGACCAATTTAACAAGTAGAATAATGTGTCTTTCACACAAAAGAATCGAAATAAATTGAAAGAGCAGTGAAATTTGTTGCATTCAATAATAGAGCACCAAGGGGATCACAGAGAACTATCAGGTCTGTCTGATCCACTTGAATGGAAGAGTAACTAGGACATTCCATAAGCATAAACTAAGAGTAACAAACAATAAAAAAATGTTATTGACAAGAAGATACAGAGTGTCAGAATCTCAAAACTGTGGATGTCACCTGGCGTGAGTAATGTTCTGCATCCCTCTTCATGGCTGCCATTTCTACCCTCACCTTTTGCATTTCAGCCTATAAGAAACACACGATCCATGTGTAAATTAATGCTAATGGTATAGCACCAAGAACAAACACATCATGTCGTTAAGAATTCCTAGGTTAGTTAGTAACATACCTCCATTGAAGAAAGTTTCTCCTCAGCATCTCTTTGACCTTGCCGAGCACGGTCCACTTCGTCCTGCCATGCTTGAATCTGCATAATTAAAATTAACTTCTCTAAAGTAGCCAAAATCTGAACTTCAAAAAGCTGATAGCGTTGTTTTCAATGGTTTGAATATACTTCTCACTCTTAGAATTATTTGATAAAGACAGATACTTTTTATGTGAAACTACCACTATAAAAGTGCAATAGAAGATTTAAAACTCACATACATGAGTATCAAAGTTACCAAGAGATCGTAAATACATTTTCCATAGGTGTTCTCTAGTTTTTACTTCCAATAGAAAAATTAAAAATGTAGAGCATGATAACCTAATATGATATACCTGGATCACTTGGTTTGCTTCATCCGGGGACCTTTTCTGTCCTCTACGAGCACGAATTTCCATGTCCTGCAGCTCTTGATTCAGAGACGTAGATTCGACCTGAGTATCATTTGCCAATTCTAATAATGAGGTTCATTACATATATAATGATGAGGGAACAAATCGTGTTGAAGATAAGTTCAAATACCTCAAGCAATGCCACCTTCTGTTCAAGTTCTGCCACTTTCGCTGTCCTTTCATCAGCAATTCTCTAAAATACCAGCAAAATGAAAGTCAGAAGAAAGTAGTTTCTGAGAAGCAAGAGTTCGACATAGAAAATACTACTGTTTCCTAACTTTACTTGCCGAAGAAAGAACACAATGTAAGGAGAGAAAGTCAATACCTCAGCGTATTAAGGGATAATCTATTTAAAATGTAAACTAGTAAGAGTGTAAACTAGTAAGAGTCTTAGTAGCGATCAATCCAAGAACCATGTCTCACCTGAATTCTAACAAGTGCTGTGGAAGCATCAATAGCCCTGTGCTCTAGTTCCCTTTCCCTTTCCATGGCAGCCTGTATTAGAAAACTCAATCCATGTAAGTAAATAAAAAACTGATATCATGTTTCTACTATAAACAGTTTCATATCGTTCAAGCAACAACCATTTTTGTGGCAATATGTGCAGAATGCTCTTCTTCGGCTCGCCTTTCAGTAGTAGCAAGTTCCTCCCGCAACGCCTGGCGTAAGAAAATATTAATTCAGTGGTGGAGGACCTTATATGTTCATAATCATATATAGCAAGCAGCAAATTATTGGAAGAAAAATAATGACTAAAAATCTAGTAATACCTGCATCATCCTAGTCTCAGCCAATTCTCTGTTTCTCATTATAGACTCCATATCTGCCTGATAAAAGTAAATGATTTTACTAGAACCTGGTTGGTTAAAAAGAGAAAAGGAAATTGAAGAGAGGAAGTACCTAGGACCATTAAAGACTGATGGTATGCTATGTTAGGAAGCACACAAAAGAAAAAAATGAGAGGCCTAGAAACCTGAAGAGACGATAATTTTCCTTCGTTCAGGGCAGCCTGGTTTTTCAGGGCATCCATTGCGCTGATAAGTGCTTCTATCTCTGAGTTCTTAGCTGCCAGGGCTTCAACCATGCTTGACTCTACTTTTGTCAATTCATTTTTAGAAGCTGACAAGTCTTTTTGCAACTGTCTAATGCTAGCTTCATATGACTTGGTAAGCTCTTGCTACAAACAGTGAAAATGAAGAATTAAAGTTAGGTGCACTGACCACCTTCAAGTATCACCTTTAATTTTTATTATATGGGCGAAAAAAGAAAATCAGACTGTTGAAACTTACCTCTGCAGCGAGAAGCTCTTCCAACTGTGCATTTTCTGCCTTAATTTCTTGCAGACGGGATGAAAGTCCAGCACAAACCTAGAAGCAAATAAAGACATAAAAGCATGCATCTGAAATTAGTCACGTCCAACCACTGGCATGATGCAATGATGAAAGAGTGTTTATCACCCATCTGATGCAGGAACGTAGCAAAGGATATTTGAGCTTACCCTTGCTAACCTGGCTTCTTTTGACTGCCCAGTGGAAACTGTAGCTTTAAGCAACCCCTGAGCCTAGATTTAGTAAAAAAAGATTGACAACAAACTTTTCAGATGACAGTATACATACAGATTCAAATGGCAGACATATGATTTGCTATTTTTCTTCATTTTCCGATACATACTAACCTCTTCAAGTTGATCTTGGATCCTCATGGAGGTCGTATCAGCTCTATGATCCTGTTCTCTCTCCAGATTGGTTGAGGTGGCAGCCACTCTCTGTTCCTGTTCTTTATCGAGATTGATCAAGGTGCCAACTTTCGCCTCATCACCTGCACTTTGAATCACATTCTCTTCACTTATGAGAGAAGAGTGCACTACAGGTTCTAGTTTCTCTAGGTCATTTTTTGAAGAATCTTCTAACTCTCCTTGAGTGCCTTTTCTGGGAACATCATCCAGATTCTCACTGGCAACGACCTCAATTTCTTTGTCAGGTAAAGATGGTGATGGTTGCACCAAAGATTCATTTGGAACATCTTCATCAGCACTTGGAGTTGACTGAGCAGCATCACCGTCCACAACAGAAGCTGGATCTATAACAGCAGCATCATCACTTTTTGTATCTTCCACTGATTGTGGACGTGATTGAACAATCTGAACATCAGCATCAGCTTGTTGAACCTCTCTTGTCTGCAACCCTGATGAAGAGGGGTCGTCGATGGAAACAGAATTTTTGGGTGAAGTCACCTCTGACTGTGGTACTCTTGGGCCAGATTGATCACCAGAAGATTCTCTTTTGTTCGAAGATTCTTCTTTTACAAGTTTCTGTTGAGCCTACAAATACATTCCAGAACAAAGAAGTTGATCTTGAGTATCGATGTACCAATTAAAAAGAACCTTACAGATAAGATATCCATGGTAATACCTTTTTCTTTGAAATCGATCTCTTCCCTTGAGACCCTTTCTTATTAGAAGCTTTAGCCACCCCAAACAAAGGAAAACATAATATAAGAGACAGATACATGATTGAAATTAAGATAATAAAGATGTGAGCTCATTGTTGGATCGATCGGTTTCAGGTTGCCAACTATCTCCAAGCCAATGTCCATGTTTCTAAATAGTTAGAGCAACTGCGTAGTCCATTTTGGACTCGTATCATCATACAAAATTATAATGGAAAATTTCTGATGATCAGGTGTTATCCTATTACTGAAGGTCATTGATTGATTCCAAATTGTGTTCAAAAGTTCCACGATTTTAACCACAGATCAACCAGAACCAAAGACGAGCTTTTGTAGTACATATAATGTCGAAAGAATCAAGAGTAATATCTACAGTACCTGGCAACTGCAAATCGGTCTGCTCTTCAGAGAGCTCTTCGACCACAGACTTTGCCCTTCGATCCACAACCTCGAATAAATCTAAGGAAAGATAACAGTAACGGAAACTTCAAAATTGTGATCCCTGTAAAGAATGCAGAAACCCACTAAAAACTACCTTCGGCAGCTTTCAGCCAAGACGCCATTGATGATCAATATAGAAAGTAACTTCCCGTTAGTCACGGCTGATCGGCAGAGGAGCTTTCATGCACAACCGGTTCACGAGAAAATAGAGAGGCTTAGACTGAAATCAGCAGATGCTTTCGAGAATCACCAATGGTTACGAATTCAAGTTTGATCCCTGTAACAGAGATTTTTGTCAAGGGTGAAAAAGAAAGGAGACAAACGACTTCCTCAGAGGTTTCAACCAGAATTAGCATACGAGCGAGGAAGGAAGAACTCAGATCGTTGATCATGTGGTACTGCGTCCACCGGATTTCAATGGTCTAGCTGATCGTGGCCGTCGAAACTGGCTTATGGAATTCTATGAAAATAATTCATTTATTTTTATGAATTTTGGTGGATTTTAGATTCGGTGGGCTTTTGCATGAATTTCAAAGATAGTTTTTAATGATTTAAAAAGCTTTCACAAATAAAAATTATTTTGATGATTTGAGATGATTTACATTAAAACTAGGATTTGACACTTGTAGTGCACGGGTTATAATTTTATAACTAGAATACTACATGTCTTATGGATAAATTAAAATTAATTTTTTTTTATTATTTAAATATATTTTAATTTAAAATATTATATATATTATAAAAAATGATATTACTATTATTATATATTATTCAAATAATATTGCATTATTTTATCGTTGTTTTTGCGATACGTTAATCAAAAATACATTTATAAATTTTTATGTAAAATATTTGAAACATCTTTTAAATTAAATTAATAAAATTAGTAGTTTTAATTAATTTTGTTATGTTATAGAATCTACTTATATATAGAGTAGTCATACTAAAAAATAATTATTAGTTATTCAAATTTAATATTATAAACAAATGATATAATATAATATTTTATTTGTAAATATATTGATTGTTTAGAAACAATAAAAGATTGAGTGATATAATTTCTATATGATTTGTGATTTAGATATGCCGACTATATTATTACACAATATATATATATATATATATTTCTATAAAACAATTATTACTACAATATATTGAATTTAATTATTGAGTTAAAAAATAAAGTTGCATATAATATAAAAATAGAATTAAATAGTGTTAATGAAGTTTCTATATCTATAAAAATTCGACATATTTACTTTCCTTATATATGTATGTAATAATTAATTATTTATGTAAAAAACAATCTTTTATTTTTAAAATTGGTTAGTAATTAAATGTGTAATTTACTAACTCAAAATTTCCTAATTTTTGAATTTTTGTATATTGGAAAATTAAATAGTGTTTGGAAACTCATTAAATTCTATAATTAAGTTATCTAATTAAGATGTTTAGATAATAAAATAAATAATTTATATTTAAAATTAAATTAATTAGTAAAATTTTTGAGAGTGAATATGGTGATGACACCTAAGCAATTTTCACTCTAAATGCTTCTCTTTTAATATATAGTAGATGTTTTATTAAATTTTTTATTTTTTATAATCCTAATCATGAACCAAAAATATTGATTAGTCGGTTCAGAAATTTCGGTTCGGTTCGATTAAAATGGTCATAGATGATAATCGATCAATTACAAGATCCATCTTGGTGTTAGACCAATCGGGGGAGAGTAGTTGGGATTTGATAAATTGATGTTTTCTAAAAACTTAATTTATCCGACTCCTACACCTCTCTCGATCTAATTCTAGCGATAAGTAAAGTTGGTTTTTCAGCCATCGGAAATTGTGACCGCGGTATATTATTGTTTATTTATTTGTTACAGGTACCTCAAGTCAATCACATCGGTTAGATGTTGTGTCATATGTCATAATTTTTTTGACCGCTGATTAAAACATTAATATAACTAAAAATTTGCGATTAACTACAAGCGCAACAACCGACAATAAATAAACGAACAATATATGTTATAGTGTTGACCGCAGTCGCAGCTGCAATCACCAGCGACAGAAAATCATGGTGCCTTTGGATTGGTGACATTACTACCATAATTTTTATAATATCTTTTTTTCAAATAATATATCAGTTTTATTTTAATTGAACTATATTATTTATTATCAAACACTGTTTTTCGTAAAATACATTTTATTTTAATATTATCATTATATTATTATATACATATTTTATATATTATAATTGTGATTACGAGTATTGTATACTTAAATTCCG
Organism: Pugionium cornutum; assembly: GCA_018901935.1. Lineage (NCBI taxonomy): Eukaryota > Viridiplantae > Streptophyta > Magnoliopsida > Brassicales > Brassicaceae > Pugionium > Pugionium cornutum. Next base: position 33,126,163 of record CM032160.1, on the reverse strand, counting down.
TTTATAAAATTGAAGTACTTACCATTATTATATCATCATATACAAAATGTTTATTTCATATTTCTTATTGTATATTTATTTTATTTACTATATATGTCACTTTGTTATTAATTCTTTATTATTAAAAATTGACTGATAGAAAACTTATAATCATGTTAATAAATAAAAATAACATGTCACTTAAAGCAAGCAAATGTTGATGATGACAACTAAAAAAGTAGTGTTTGATGCCTTTACAAGTCACATGCTAGAGATCAATGTTATTAATCTTTTTATAATAATATAAAATGCTTAATTAGAGTCATAAACTTTGGTTTTAATTATGGCGTCGACATCTATAGAAAATGGTCATGTTCGTTTGGCAGCCGCATGTTCCTGCGACTGCGGTTGTAGCAGATTGTTGTTCGTTTAGCTGTCGCAAATACCTGCAGCAGACGCAGCGGTCAGACGCAGCGGTCAGACGTTGCGTCCTGCGTCGCAATTTTTTCGACCGTTTTTAAAACAACAGTACGACTAAAAATCTGCAAATCAACCGCAATCACAACCGCCGGCGGCAGACAAACGAACAACATCTGTCGCAGCCGCAGCCGTAAGCACATGCACATGCGGCGACCAAACGAAAACACTAATATATAAAAGGGATGGATAATTAACTTAATATATATATATATATATATATATATATATATATATTTATATATATTTATATAAATTCACATTAACATAATAACAATTATAATTCTTTTTGAATCATTCAATTCAAAATCATCAATATGAAAATCATCAATATGGACGCGTACTAGCATCACCCACAGGCATAGGATAATAATCACATATAATCCAAATCAACTCATTATCATGACACCTGAACGAGCCACAACCCAGACTGAACGATTGATTGGCCACAATCTGAACATAATGCCCGCATTCACCTTTGCATTTGTTCGTTGCATAATCGTAGTTTGGCTTCTCCGTAAACCAATACTTAGTAGCTATTGGACCACTCATTTGGTCTTTTGGTTGCACCCATCCTGCAGCTATGTTTTCGCCGTACGGTCCACCAGAATGTCTAATGGAGTGGTACTCGCAGGTTCCGGCTTTGGCTTGTTTGTTTGCATAGTTTTGTGCATAAGCCGCAACGGTTTTGTTCCACACCAATGGAGCCACCCCAACCGCAGCTCTAATCTTGTTGTGAACCGCTAACGTTTTCTCCGGTTGTACATCATCGATTGGGTTTACCTTTGGTAGACCATAGGAACGACTTAAAAGGAAAGAAGATAATGTTATTACTACAACGACCAAACTTTCACCAAAAGATGACATTTTTTGTGTTTGTGTTTTGTAAATTGTGTTTCAGAACTTTACTATCGTTATGTGATCTGTGTTGTTCTGATTGTTGTTTCCTCCTTTTGTAAAGCTTAAAGAATTACAAAATAAATAAAGTTTTGCAACGACTTTTGTCATTATAATATTAACTAAGGTTAACAAAGATAAAGTTGGTTTGGGATACTAGAGAATTTGGAAGGTATATATTTCTATTAACATTATTTAATAGAAAATCTAGGTAACATAATTATATTGTTACAATCTAATTTTAGCATAAAATCTTGAAGTTTAAAGGTCAACAAAATACATATATCTTTAATCATTAAAAAACTATCCTAAATTTGAAAATTTTAAGCAATAACATTTGAGGTTGAAATGACTTCCTAAAATTTGATAGATTTAATATTTATGGAAATTTTTTGAATTTTATTCCTTTTTAAGTAAAAGGTTTATAATCAAATAGATTTTTGGTGATGGTTTTAACCAGAATATCGATATTTCAGCTCTTTTTCTTTTGTAATCACTATTATCATCAATATACCCAATAAACATTTACATTATTCAATCGGTTTCTTAATTAAGAATACCCAATAAGCATTTACGTTATTCGATCTGTTCCTAATTAAGAACGACATATTCAAAGAGTTTTGAAAGAGTCCAAAAACTAATATACAATTTAAAATATAGTAGTCCATTTGAAGAGTAGCATACGACTTTAGTTGTAAATGATAATTACGTAGCCGTTCTTTGCCAAATCCGTTAAATTCGGGTAATTAACAACAAAACTCGGAATGAGTGACGTGAAACAGGATCGTTAATCCGACCGAAAGTCGAGTTTTGATTGGTCGTAAGAAAATAATCTCAATTATAAAATTATATGTGTCAATACAAAGTCTTGTAAGCTACGTATAATCCGTCTTTTTCTTTTGGTATTATAACTCACGTGAATTTTTATTCAACGCCCGTGATTTCTTTTCAGCTTCATTTACGGAGAGTAATTGTTGACTTTTTTTTTACTATAAAGGAATTTTGGTAACAAAATCTAATATCTTAAAATAACATTTTTTAAAAAATTTTAAAAAATTTATCAAATTAAATTAAAATTATAAAAATGACATAAATTTTATGTAAAAATATTTGAATCATATCGATCTTTTGACTAGATTTGATTGATTGTATTTCAGTTTAGTATGTTCTTAATTAAATCAGTTCATTTATGTTGTTTTAAATCATTAAAATAAAAGTAAGTGAAATAGTTATTGCAACATTTCTACGTTCATCCAGAAATATAAAGTTCGACTTTATCTTTTTTCGTCTGATTGTGTTAAATATTTGTATGAAAATATTAGGTTATTTGTTTGATCTGTTCTATCCTAGTAAAAAATTATTAAAATAATAATTAATGCATAACCAAATTTTTTACGGCATTTGATAAAAATAATATTTTTTTAATATTTTATTCTAAATATAGCACCATTAATTTAAATTTCTAAAAATAACACAAATTTAATATTAAAACACACTAAAAAATTGTTAATAAAAACTATATTCTAAATTAAAAAAGAAACTCAAATATAATGTTTTAAGTTTATATATAATTTATTGGGCAAATGACTAATTTAGCACTAAATAATGTTTTAGTGACTAAATTAGCATCACAAACCTAAATTCCCACAAATAGCATTTACCATTATATAAGAGAAGGAGTGTGTAACCACTATGCTACTGTAACTAACTGACATATAAGCATTTTGTTTTGTATATATATCTATTTTTAGTTTAAATTAAACTTTTTTAAATCATAAATTTAAATTCATGTTTAAGTTTTTCACTGATATCTTAAGAAATATTCTAATTTTGGTGATTGCAAAATTATTCTCTTCTAATATCAGGATATTGCTGTGAAAAATCTCATGGATCAAGATTGAGCTCGTTAATGAGTTTTTGAGAGAGATGCAAATATAATTATTTTTTCTTTTTTTATGACGAAAACCGATGCCAATTGTTCTCTTTTTGTGATCAAAATGATTGAATATCATTCAATGGGAATTAAATATCATTCGATGGTGCATAAGAAGACATAATAACGAAGTTGGCATTTGACATCTTTTATGAGTTTGGTGATAAATCTTAGTTTGAAAATTTTTATTTTGATGTTTTTGTTTATAACTTGTATTTGTGATTGTTGATAAACATTTTTACTGATGTTTTTTGGATAAACATTCTTACTGTTGTTTTTTGGATAAACACTATTGATGAAAACAGTTAGAACAACGTGGTGGATAAACACTGTTACTCATTTAATTTCACGTTTTAGGAAGGAATTCTTAAAACGTAAGAGAGATTTCCTAAATTTGCATATAGCCTTCCTAAATTTTGCATAAAATGTGACTACTAACCTAAATTAAGTAAAGATTTCTTAATATTAAGGAAGCCTTTCCTAAATAAAATAATTAAATGAAATAAAAAAAACTAAAAATTGTAATTAGGGGACTCGAACCTTAGACAATTGTGCAAGAGAAAGAGTGTGTAACCAATACGCTGTTATAACTAATTAACATATGATATTTTGTTTAATATATATACACTCCTTGAATTAAAATAGTAAAACCTTTATAATAGGTCTGCAAGGGGATCGAACCTTGGACAATGGTTGTGAGAGAAGAAGTGTGTAACCAATATGATACTATAGCTAATGAACATATTACCTTTTATTTAATATATATACACTCCTTTAATTAAAATTAAGGATATTTTAGTCTTTTTTATTTGTTAAAATGCTATTTGTGTGAATTTTTAAATAGAGTGCTATTATTGACACTAAAACTTCATTTAGTGCTAATCTAGGGTATTTCTCTAATTTATTTATAGTAAATATATACTTTCAGAAAATAATTTGTGTTATTTTTGGAGTTTTAAGTTTAAAATGTTAAATTTAAAATAAAAACTTAAAAATATGTTATTTTATGATATTGTTCAATTTTTTAATACAAATATCGATTTCTCACTTCAATTTTATATAGAAATTTGCTTCTTTTTTTCTTTTAGAAATCAAAACCATTTTAACCAAAATAAATTCCATTCTTCAATATTCGAATTATTGTTTTTGTTATATAAAAAAGGACAAATGTCTAAAATAGCACTTTTCTAAGTTTTTGTTCCAAAAATAACATCATTAGTTTAAATTTCCAATAATAGCACAAATTTAACATTAAAATGCATTAAAACTATATTTTAATAGAAAAAAATTAAATCCTAAATTGGAAATAATGAACCCAAATACAATACTTTAAGTTTATGTATAATTTATTTAGAATAAATAAGTATTTTTCATATAAGTATTTATGTTATTTTTGGAAATTTAATTTTATTATGCTAGATTTGGAAGAAAAACTTTAAAAGGTGCTATTTTAGGTATTACTCTGTAAAAAAAAACATATCACCATATTATATTTTAAATTCGTTGTGAAATGTAAAATCATTAATAGGGACGTTGACCGATATAATTTCCAGGAGGATCATAACTACAAATCACCCAAAAATATACTCATTATTCTTACACCTCACCGAGCCACAACCAAGTCGGACCGATTCACGCCACACTATCTGAGTGTAGTGTCCACACACACCATCACCACCACACGTGTTAGTAGCATAATCGTAATTTTCCTTCTCCGTTATCCAATACTCAGTCGCCACCGGACCGCTCATTGTTCCCCAACCAGCGGCTAGATTCTCACCGTAAGGACCTGAAGAATGCTTCATGGCACAGTCTCTCGCTCGTTCGTATGCGTAGTTCTGTGCATAAGTTGCTAGAGTTTGGTTCCACACCATTGGACCAACTCCAACTAAGGCTCGAGCCTTGTTGTGAACTGCAAGTGTTTCTTGCGGTTTGACATCGGTGTTTGTGTTTGCTTCTGGTGGTTGAGTGAGTGTGTGACGATTGGCTTGTGTTAAATGGGACAATAATGTGACTAAGATGAAACTAAAACATAAAAACGACATTTTCTTCATTTTTTGTTGTTTGTTTTGTGAAGAACGATAGATTTTATGTATTTATAGAAGTTGCTTTGGTGGGATAAGGAGAAAGTTAATCGGTTTGTGTTTCTATTAAAGCATTAAATCAACGTTATTAATAGAACTTTAAGTATTATTTAAAATACCATAGTTTATGATACTATCTTAATTTTTTGCCTTTAGTTTTCAATCTTATAGATTTATTACATTTTAGACTAATAAAAGACATAATAATTCTATATCCATGCCGGATCGATATCCCTTGTAAGGAAGGAAATATTCGTAAATTATATAATATTATTTATTAGTTAATATAAATTAGATATTTCTATTATTTTAACTTTTATTTGAAATTATTTTTAATATTAATTTTTGTTTATGTAAATTAAAGAAATAAAAGTAATTATTTTTAATAGTATTTCTTGGTTAGTTTGATAAAATATATTGATTGTCTAACCAAATTAATAACAATAACATATATTATTAACTTAACCTTATTTATATATTTATTTGAAGTTTATTATGGTAATGACATGTAATCATTATATTTTTGTTGATAATAAAGTTATTTTTTAAAAATATTTCTCAAATAATATATTAGAAATATCAAGTTATCTTAAATTTGATTATTAGATAGGAAATTAAAGCGAGAGTTTAAATGCATTCCCATAATTTTATAGATAGAAAAAAATAAGCAAGAATTTAAATGAATTGCCATAAGGTTATATACTTGCCTTAATTTGATTTTTTAAGTAAACATTTGTATTCTTCTTAAACTAAGAATATTTCTAAAATTTTGTACTAAATATAAAGTTTTCAGAATTGACATAAATTGTCAAAGTCATTTTTGATATATTGATTAACTAGGTCTAGTACACCCAACTTACACATATGATCAAATTAGAAAAACAAATCATTTATAAAGATATGATCTCAAATACTCAAATTAGGTGAACATATTTTTTTTATTTAAATCAGGATATTATTCCTAAAAAATCAGCAAAATTCACATCCTGAACACTGTTTCAAATTATTAGACTCATTGCATATGAAATATATATATATATATATATATATCGTGTATCAAAAACGAATAAAAGAATTTTAGAATTAAAATTATAATACTAATACCATAAAATAACACATTTTAATTTTTTTGTTCCATATTTATTATTTTAAATTTAAAATTACGAAAATAACACAAGTTATTGTAGTTTTCAAAAATACATAAAATATAATAAACCTTTATTACAAATTCATCATCATATGTTTTTTTCTAATTTTTCTAATACATAAAAATATAAGAAACCTTTATTACAAATTATAAGAAATAATATTATCCACATGGTCACATGACGTTGAGACATAACTAATATGTTTATTACAACATCTAAACTCATCATCATCTATAACTCCTTCAAGCTTAACTCTTCTCATTGTATTTTTCTCAATATCGAAATAGAAAACATAAAAATCATCAGAAAACGAATTTGGAACAAAAACTATTTCTCCAGAATCAGTTGTTCCTGAAAATTTTAGTTGTAGATTCCAAAACTTATGAGAAAAAACAAAAGTCATTGTTTTCGACCAAATTTGTTTCTTCACATCGTCAAGAACCCACAAACTAAAACTAGTATTACCTAAGAAACTAAGTCCTGCTAATTTCCCTTTGTAACTTGCAAGACACGTTAACATTGTTCCTGGTGTTTTAATTTGACCTAAACGTTCAGAACCAAAATCAAAACTAACCACTATTATAGAGCTAATCCATGGCTTTATCCTAGCTTCATAATACAAAAATCCGTTAATGTATACGCCATTAGAGCTAGGTATATAATTTGAGACACCATTTTCGACTTGTCTCCACATACAATTATAAGAAGACTTTTGACATCCCAATGTATATACACTATGTTCAGAAACTAAACTGCTCCATGGCTTCGTAATCATCCTCAACACTTTGTATTCATCATTGCTTGGATCGTATCCCAAGTGCATATGACATTTCATTGAATGATCAAACTTGTGATGATCTTCGGGTAAGTTTATGACTTGTTTTGTAGTTAGATTACATACCATGTATTGACCTTGATAAGAACAACATATGAAGCCACGAATACAAGTACTATGGATTATGTAATCACCAGGAAATGTTTTTGATATTGTCATTTCGTGTTTGGCCAATAGTGATGAGGAATCATTTGTGTCTTGAGAAAGATGAGGTGAAGAGAAGAAGATCAACTGGTTTTGTTCGTTGTGATTGCGTTTGAAGGTAAGAAGGAGACGAGGTCGAGACATAGACATTGACATGAATGTGTTTATGAATGTTTGGCTATGGATTATGTAACACCATGTCTTGGATACACATTTGAACTTGAGAATGGATTTTGCAGGAAGTCTTAAGAGTATTTCGATCGTTAGATCAAGAGGGATTGAGTGTAAACTATTGTTGAAGGCTGTGATATCTTCTCCTTTGTTATCCTTGTCTTCTATTTCCTTTGTTTGCATGGTGACAAAATAAACTCAAACCTAATCAAAATAATTTAAGCTAATATATATAAAGTAATCACAATATATAGAAAAGATTCAAGGTAATTTAATTTCAAATAACTAAAAAAATCTATATAAATTTATGTATATCTCTTTAATATAACTTGATTTCATTTTATTGTTTTTTGCTTGTTGATGGAATAATTTTCTAGTATTAATTAGTTATCTTTGTTTTGTATAGATGTGTCACAATTTATAATCATTCCTATGCAGATACTTAACTTAAGTGATGAGAGAAAATCTTGCATTTTCTCTCTCTAAAGTCTCTTATAGTCAACAAGGAATTAAAGACATTAAATTTCATATTTTTATTATTAATTTCTAGTAAATATATAGTACATCAATTCATATAAAATATATTAGTTTATATAAATCTAATTAATCAATATTTAATAATTAATTAAATATATATGAAAATCAAGAAATACAATTACTTATATCTAACATACATACAATCTGTAATATTTTTTTGTGATGTAAACCACAACGGAAAAAAATTAAGTGAAAATTTTTAGTGAAAATTTTTAAATATATATATATATATATAATTAGTTATTATTTTATTATTCATTTAGAATAGAGTACTAATTGTACCACATGTACATCTATCATATAAGTACATCTATCATATAAGTGTGAAATTCGATTAGACCTTCGATCGTATAAAAATATTAAATTTTTGTATAAACATATTAGATTATTGAATCATTTCGTCGTCACCAAAAAAAAATAGAACAGATTTCACACGTCAGTAATTTAGATGAGAGAAGGAAAACCACTAAAACATCATTTGATTCATTTCAACTGAGTTATATAGGAAACAAATCTCTCTAATATAAATTTACATATTGGGATAAGTAGTTATGGACAACATACTCATTATACATACTCATGTGGTAAGTTCTTGTGCCTGTGTTACAGTTTCGTACCAAAGCTACACAATTTTTGTACGATTTAAAACTAAACTGATCCCTAAAAGAGTTAGGTTTTGCACGAATCCCTACACTTGCTTCTTTATGGGCTCTCATCGATCTCATCTGGTACATGCAATTTCTCCATTGAAGCCTGTTTCACAAAGTAATAAGCAGTTTAAAACAATTCAGATTTAAAAGAAGCAGATCAAACGATCGTATATAGCATGACTCTGTTTTGCTGTGTTTTCTAAAAAGACTCAGAACCTTTATTGCAGCAACATCAGTTGCAGGCGGTTTCATATCCAAAGCTAGACCGAAATGAAGCATGGCTTTATCGTGCATGTTTCGCCGCTTATAGATCCTGCCCATTAAAGCATAAACGCTGCTCTCTGAAGGCGCATACTCTTTCAGCTCTTCTAAAACTTCTAGGGCTTCATCTAATCTTTCTAAGTAGACAAGTATATTAGCTTTCTGGTACATTGGAAGAGGATTCTTCCTGTCTGCTAATATTGCTTGCTCCACTATCTCTATTGCTTCTTCGCTTCTCTGTTAACACAGAAGAAAAGAAGAATTTAGTCATTCTTCCAAAAGAATGTTTAGAAAATTCAATCAAATAATATAACCTTTAAGGCATGCAAAGCTGTTCCTAAATAAGACATTATAACAGAAGAACTCGGGTTTATCAAGAACGCCATTCTGAAATGATGCTCTGAGAACTCTAACTTCTCTTGGCGTAGATAGATCATTCCAAGCCCATACCATGCGTTATAGTGCCTTGTATCTACACGGAGTGCGTTTTGGTAACTTTTCATTCCGTTCTCAAAATCTTCTAGAGTTGTGTATCTACAGAAACGGTAAAGACAAACTGTTGCTTAGACAAAAAGCCAGAGCATTTCAAGCACATAGTAATAAGACAACGACAAATGGATAGAAGCTTTCTTACTCATGACCACATAAGGTATGTGCATATGCAAATCTCGGATTCAGTTGTACAGCTCTTAGGAAATTCTTCAGTGCAGTCTCATGGTCTTTTTGCAAGCTATAACAGTTTCCCATAGCACACCTAATAATTGCTTATTTCGCTTATTTTGCTTATTTAACAAATTTAAATGAAATAATTAATCAGAAAGAGACATTCCACAAAACATACCAAGATTGAGGAGCTAAGCGATCTGTTGATACTAGTTCCTGAGCCAAGTAACTCAGCTTCATATCTTCTTTCAAATGCTACAAAAATATCATTTTTACATAAAAAAATACAATACATGAGACTTCTTTGCGGAAATTTACCAATCTTCCCGGAGGATAAAAGAAAAATGTCAAAGTTTCATCTAAGTAAGAGTAGCTTCTGTGTTAGACACAGGAAAACACACTTACGTAGAGGACCGTAGAGTATATATCCATTCCTTCTAAGCTATAGGGAGAAGCCTGACGGGCAAGACGGAATGCTTTTTCAGCTTCTAAATAGTCTATTAATTCAAAGTGTGCTTTCCCGACCTGCAGTAATAGCCATTGTATGTACATAAACCATCAAAATTTCTTTAACAGTGAATATCACAGGCCACCAGACTAAAACTTCAGGCAGGGATTCTCTTAGGAAACTTCCATTCAAGCTAGTCGTTTTAAAAAGTATATGCACAACCACTATACTGAACAAGATAATTCCTAGAATTGTTGTCCGATAAACTTGTCCCAGCTATGTCCAAATATGAGAGCCTAAAAGAGAAAAGAGTCACTTATTACCTGGGAAAGAACCCATCCTGTATTATAATGCTTATGTGGAAGTTTCATATACGTATCCAATGCCTCCTGAATCACACAGAAAAACAAGGAAGGCTATGAAATAATCATGTATTAGTTCACATGACTGTTGTATTATTTAAGAAAGCAACAACATGATTACCTGACACCTGTACATGTAAGAAAGTTTACACCCTTCTCCGAGTGTTTTTAGGAGGCTTAATATTTCTGAAATACCAATCATGATTTTTTGCGCACTTAAGATTGTGCCACCAACCAACATTGTTTCCTCTTCTTGATCACAGGATTTAGCATCACTGGAAGCCACATAACCAGTCGTTGAGGCAGTACTATTAGGCCTTGAATCATCAAAAGGTTCTGCATGAACACCTAAACCAAACAGGATGACATCGTGTTGAGTATACCATATAGGTCGACAATAAAAACGGAGGCATGATTATAAAAATCACAACAGACCAGCTTTCAAACAAAATAGTCATACGATGCGTGGAATGTCACAACCTTCATCTATGTTTTCATTTGCCCAAGAATTTCCCTTCCGAAATGTTACAGAACGAAGTGCTAAAGAACTCAATTTAGAAGCTCCCACATACTTTGAAGCATTGTTCCCATTTCCACTTACTGTTGCAACACTTGCATTAGTATTTGCACCTGAATCAGCAGACAGTCTTGAACTCCTTCGTGGACCAGAATCAGAAAACAGCCTGCCAGAAATCTGCAGACAAAAGAAACATGCACTCACAGTAAGACAAAATTCAACCCAAGTAAAAAATCAGAGTATTACAGAAAAAGCTAGAGCAATAAATTCAGAATTGTCTTTATGACAACAAGTAGAAGTTTACAGATATGTGAATACTACCTTACGTAGCTTTCCTTCATCCACAAATTTTCTTCTGGGTGCTTGAACAGTAGAGTTTACTGTGGACTTCGGACAATTATCGGTAATATGGGAGTTTGGGTTTGGAACAGCCGGCTGAAAATTCCGGAAAAGTGGTGGTGGAACCATACCAGATAGCTACAAAAAATCATTTAAAATCTCATCTACAACTGCTCTTTAAAGCACATACAGAATATACTATGACCAAAAAATGCTTCTGAAATGGAAATATAAACTTCTCCAGATAACTAAAAAGCTAGCATTTTAAACCAAAGACGTTAAAAAATAAAACAGACTCAGAACCCCGTTTCTATTAGTCAATAAAGCTTGGCCAAACCATATTCGGTACTGAAGAGTACAGATAAAAGATGCCACCAGTGTAAAATCAGTACCAATAATACATTAATCTCCCAAATCCTCAAAGAAAGTGTGGTCAACAGATGGAGACAGAGTTGTTTATATCAAAAGCAGTGTGATATTACCTGTGTAGCCACTGGCGAAGGAGTATTATAGAATGTCATGTTCGAAACACCGCCGTTGAGACCATGAGAATTAAAATTCCCAGATATATCTTTAACTCCATGGCCTTGTGTGTGTTTGGACTGCCTTGGACTATAATCTTCAGAACTCGTGTTTTTAGTAAAATTCAAATTATGTTCCTCATTGTATGTGCTTAAGCCGCAGGAAACTGAAGATTGTTGCATGTACTGCTTCTGAATGGAGAGAGCAGCTGTTTCACCAAAAACTGCAGTTGCTTCATCAGCAGCACCTGAAAAAGTACGATGGCCAGATAAATGTAAGAGAACTATGACAAACGTACCAAGTCTGCAGAAAAGGGCTTCTATTCACCTAGTATACATAATTCCTCATATGCAGCCCAAAGTAAAGGATCTATTGTCAAAGACTGCTTAAACTGCTGTGCGGCGTTCATCCTTCTATCAGTATACCTGAAAGGTCACTATCATAAATGAGAAATCATCTTGTCAAAGACATTCAAAATCAAGACAAAAATGTAAAGAGAGAACAAGAAACGAACTTGTAAATAAGTCCAAGAAGGTAATGACCTGCTGCACCATTTGGGATCTGCAGAATAACCAGAAGCTATGTTATAATCTTATTAGGTGAGCCAAACCAACACAAAAGGTTTAGATACTGACAGAGTGAGTTTGTAAGAAGACATTCAGTGAGCTAATATAGGCCATCTATCAGAGATCACTAAATACCTCCGCACCAGGTTCATTAGCAGGGCAGAGCGCAGATTCAGCTTCAGTGAGAAGGTCCATCTGGAAGCACGATAATGCAAACAAGTACCGGGACTGAGCCAATTGTGTTCCTTTACATAAGATATAAAAAAAATGCAAAGATAAGCAAAACGACCTAAACATAGAAGGTGCAAGATTCTGACTATAAAAACATATGGCAAAAGGCTAACAAATAACAAATCAAGAAACCATGCCACAAACCTTTTAACAGATGATATGCACTGTAAGCTTGATTATTCTGCAGGTAGCTGGTGGCTAATAGCTGCAGATTAACCTGCATAAAAGGAAAAACAGAAAGTGATTAAACAAGAAGGCCTCATGGGCTAGTCTTCTAAAGACATGCTTTCTCTTAACTGAAGTTAACTATTGGAAAACCGATATGAATGTTAGCATTAATCCAGACCAAAGGCTATACTTTCTCAGCCTCAATACCAAATTGGAGCTGCAGCAACCAAAATTTCAACAAAATTTTGAGGTATGCGGTATGCCTAGAGGTTTCCTCTAACAGTTCGACTCATAGCTGAAGTCCAAGGATAACAAAACTTAACAATACGAAGCTAAATAACATAATAGATGGAAAGACGAAGTAAAAAATTTGGGGGAATCTAAAGAAAGAAGTAGCTTTTGTTTTGCAAATTTTCAAAGATAGAACCTGACCAGATCATTACTAAGCAAGGCTACCGGAGAAAAAAAAATGCGAAAAAAGGAGAGAAGAAACAACGAATTCGTACCCTGATGGACCCAAGAAACAACATATAGATCGCGAAGCAAAAGGCTTAAAAGGTAAGAAACCAAAATCGATCTCAAGGAACTCAGGGAGGCTATTGAATTCCACACCAAAATAAGAGTACGATTCAGAGATACCCAAACTCAGGAAACCAGAATCTCTATATATTTCACCATACAAAATTCACAGAAAGAGATAAATAAGAGAGTGAAAAACAAGAGGGTACCTCAGAAGGAAACTCGGCGCAGAGACGCTCGCACATGAAAATGGCATTCTTGTACAAAAAAAGACGCAGACTGTTCTGCACACAATCCACAAGCAGAGCTTCCATGGTTGCCTTCCTTGGGAGAGAAAGAGGGTTTTCTGTTTTTCTGGAATTTTTTTTTACCCTTTAGAATTTTTATGAACTCGTAGTTTCAAATTTTGAGGAGGCACGTGCTATGCTCTGTTTTCAAAGGAGTCTGCACGTGACAGATCAATAGTCATTATTTTAAATTATTAACAATTTAATTGCGTAATAATTATTCTTTTTTTAATTAGGTTTGTATCATATTCTAAAGAATGGTCGTTAGTCACAATCTATTCATAACAGTTAGAACAAATTAGAGATCCGATTTTTGTTTGTATATATTGTCTACACAGATGTATAGTAGACTGCGACTTCAATTTTTTTTTATTTTAGAAAATTTTAAAATTTTAAGAAACTAAAAGTTAAAAAATTTAGTTTAATATAAATGAAATTCATAACATATTAAATGTCAAAATTAAATTCATATGTTTTATACTATTTTATAAATAAAATTATATAAAAATTATAAATATTTATAAAATAGATAAAAAATATATAATTTTTTAAATAATTTTTGAGTTCTTTTAGATTAATCTCGACCAGAATTGAGTATAGAATTTGTGCATAGAATTTTTTATAAAAAATAAATAAATTATTTTCGTATTATTTTTTAAAAACAAAAAAACAGAATCACCACATCATTCATATAATTTTTTTAGCATATACTATAATATTTTTTAAACATGATTATTTATTATTTAAATAAAAAATTTATCAGTTTTAATAACTTTATGATAAAATATATTTTCTATATAAATCATCAATCACTCAAATACAATAAACATAAATATTATTTTAAAATAATAATAATAATTATATATTTCGGTAAAAATAATTGGATTTGAATTTCTCGATAATAATATTTCATGAATAATTATAATAAATTCTATAGCTAAAAATTACATACTGTATTTATTTAATAATAATTTCATTACATACTGTATTTATTTAATAATAATTTCACAGACATGGTATCGTAAAAATAGCTAGTGTATAAAAGCCATAAATATAATAATAAGATACAGTCATAAATTTAATTTTGGTTTATTTATAGTTATCCTTTTCTAATTCTTTTAAAATCTTCATATTCGATAGGTATGATTTAAAAGGAAAAACATTCAATCAATTCAATTATAGAGTTGAATCCTTAAGTATTTGAAATTTACAATTATATTCCATATACCTAACTATATATTTGCTAAGTCTACCATTCCATCTCAAACAAAAATTGTCTATAACTTGGTAATGAGAAGAAAGGAAATTGTATCCTTACAATTTCATGTTATCAACTTCAACTCTTTGAGATTTTATATATACATTTTAAGTAAGTAATAAACAAATGGAGCCAACAATAAAAGAGCATCATCACCCGACCAATTCAAATTACAAACAGTTGACTTGAGACTTTTATAAAAGAAGTTATTATAATGGCATGTACCAACATACACGAATTTATATTTTATGTTAGTTTTATTTTGACAACTATTAATTACATATTAGATTTTGATCTACGTGAAAAAAAAATATTTATACATTATAATTAATTAATTATTTAGTTAATGTAAATCAAATATATATATATATAATTTATATCATATTTAAAATAATTTTAAAAAATTTTAAACATTGATTACGGAAAATAAAAATAATACATTATACAAATAGATTTAAATTGTATATATTTTGGATAAAATTGTAGATGTGATAAATATTTAATTAAACTAAATTTTTGTTTTATATTTTGTCTGACTAATTTTTTAAAATTTATAATATTTTATTTTATATTATATTTGTATTTTATGACAAAATATATTTTATGTCGAAATATTAAGGATCTATATATAATATATTGTTTAACGACAATTTTTTATAAATAATTTAATAAATTATGTCTTATGTAATAGTTAAATTAAGATGATATAATAGTGTGACACGTTAACATAATATATTTATAAATCACACATCAACGTAAAGTTATTTTGTTAAAATGATTGTCGATTAATATATTAGAGATATGAAAAATATGATCGTGAAGCTAATCACCATTGTACCCTCCCACATGGAGTTTTGATTCCTTAAAACAAAATTTAATTATGCTTGAACCAAAATTTGTACTGCTTATTTTCCTGTTACATAATGTTATCTCGCTCTAAGTTTCTGCACACTTTGATTAGTACAAATGAAGAACATTTCTGTCAATATTTCTCCTTTTCTTCTTGTACAAGTAATTTATCAATAGAAACAAAACCCCATATCAAATTGCTAATCGGCTTAACCAAAGCAATATATCACATTTCAAACTAGAATATTCATACCACTTAAACCGAGTTTTGTACCAATGTGTGGTTTTATATCATTTCTCAACTTAGCTTCCTCGGCAAATTATACGTCTTCTTCAGAAACTTGGTGGCTGATTCTTCGTAACGGTAACACAAAACTCTTAAAAGTGTGTTTGGTTCTGTCGGATTCCATGGACCAGAAGTCGGCGGCAATGGAAGCTTCCCTCTTTCGGAACCGTGATTCTCAAGACACACAGTTTTAAACCGTTCAATCAGAGACTCTGTATCAGTATGCAGTAGCGGAAGAATACTCTTGACAGTCGTCGAAACCTTCTCGATTAAATCCAAAGGCAATCCGTCTCCGTTTGACCAGAAAAGATCGCATAGAAACTTGAAATCCTCATCTACGGCAGCGGAATCTTGTACAGTGAAGCCACGAGATGGTCCACCTGCCAGGAGGACCAATAAGAACCCGTCGAAAGAAGCTCTCATAATGTCTGAAATCACTCTCGTTCGAACTCTATCGTGAACTGATGATGAAATTATCTCAAGGAACCGTTCGACCTCTTGAAGAAATGGTTCGATCCTCGAGGAAGAAACTTCTCCGATGTAGAGACCGTCCCAGAGAACGTTGCTCAGATCGTGGAAGACGATCTTGTAAGCACTTGCTTCAGACAATTGCTGTATTCCTTTCGAGCAATGATTGATCGACTGCTCAAAGATGTTACCTTTACCATCCAAAGCCGCAACTTCGGATTCTGGGAGACGGTTCAATGTTTTTCTACCGGATGATTCAAGCTCTGTCCTGATATATTGCAGAGTGTTGATTCTGCAACAGAACTGAAGTATTTCCACCGAGTCATTGCTCATCCCTAGTTGTGCTTTTCTCCTATGAGAAGCTACCATTGGCTTCTCCTTTTTCTTGAAGACCCCATGTAGTCTCGACCCGACTGTGCATCTTGTTAAAGCAGGCAAAGCCGGTAGAAACGTGTTCCGCGAGCCTGATCGAAACCATAAAAGAAAAAAACAGAAACGCCATAAGTGAAATAAGCTTCATCATTTCCAAAAACTAGAGAATCGAAGAGAATCTGCGTACCGCAGGAAGATTTCGCCTTTGATACATAATGCTGCATACACTTGTCGAGACCCGACGTTAGCTCAGGAAGTAAAACGGGATGCATAAGTATCGGCAACAAGAAAAAAGCTTCCAATGTCTCATCTACCATCCTAAGTACATCGACAGAAGAAGGAGCAATACCGAGTTTATTCAATCTCGGATTCCATACCTGCAGATAGAACATTTAAAACGAATCAATACAACTATTAAAGGAACCAGAAAAAAGGAAAGGTTTTTAACATCGTTACATACCTCTTGCTGGAGATTTCGGTCGATCCATTCCTTTAGTCTATCAACTCGGGTTTTGATCCACGATTTTACAAGGTTGCCAATTACGACTTCTGCTTCAAAAGGAGGCATCTCTCTTATAACTGATTTTCCGCCATCTTCGCTATCTACTGCATCTTGAACCGCAATTTGCACCAGATCCTTTTCAAGCTTATCTGCAGCGGTGAGTACTCTTATAGCATCTGGTGTCAACTCGGTGATACCTGAGACAAATCTCTTCAATTCGGTTCCATAGCACGAATGAAGCGTAGCTGCAGCCACACCAGCTGCAAGAGGATGCCAATTCTTTAAGATTGGACTAAATATCGCCTTCTCATTGAAAGCTAAGTGACCAATATCCTCTGCAAGAATCGCAAGAACCGGAAGATTGCTCGTGCTTTGACGGGATTTTGACCGCTTACTATGTTCCACCATCTTCTTTGTCTGTTCCAAAAAAAAAACCCTGCATAAATCACTGAAGATGCATAATTAAATCAATACAGAAAAAGGGAAAAATAAACAAACCTGTGAAAAGGCCATACGCATCGAAGATCTGATGTAGGTATCAACTCGAGCACGCCCTAAATCGACATTCTTCTTTTTCCTTCGATACTCACTAGAAATATCTTCGGCCAGTGCTTTAGCTACTGAAATCCCCAAAGAAACCGTTGTTTCAAGCGTCTCAACGTTATCAATGTTGAAAGTATCATGGTAAGCAAGAAGTCTTTTCTCAGCCCAATCCATAATCAAACTCAAAACAGAACTCGAGATCTTCGAATACTCTGGATCATTTGTCTCTTTTGCATCATTCTCAACTTCGAGTATCAAGTTATGGGCAGCTACAAGCAAGTCATTCTCCACTTGACCGGTCGCAACATAGCGATTAAACAACACCCAGAGAAAGCAAACGTTGTGAATCATCTGATTCATCCCCAAGACAGGCCATGTTTTCTTTATAAGCTCTAAAACTTCATCTACTTCTTCAACAACCGATAACTCGTCATTAACATCAAAACAAGACGCTAAAAGCATTTGATAGATTCTAAGATTCAGCGGAAACCCGTCAGCCCAATGGCAGGTTTCTGAACCAATCCCATTGTTGTTCGACCGACTAGCAAGAGACATAACTAGACTCCTAAGGTTCTGCGTTTCTCCTGTGATCTTCCCGGTATCTAACGGCCTTTCAAGACCCGACCGAATAATTTGCTTAAGCTGTTGAACAGATTTATCAGATTTACTCAAAGGAACATAAGGATGTAAGATCAAACCGGCTTCGAGAAGCTTCAAGTTTCTTCTCTGCCATGATTCATATTCTTCCTGGTCTGGGAAATCTGTGGCTTTGAGCTGTTGCAGAAGCTCAAGAGGTAGAACCATCGTTTCCACACGCCTCCCAAGCTAGTCAAATCACAACTTTCAAAGCTCAATTTACTAAAATTAACTTGAGAATCTCTAATTACCGATCATGAAGTTAAGATTCAAACAGATCTTCATTAAACCCAAATTGCTGCTGTTTTGGCCGAGAAATTCCTGGGTTTTCCATTTTCTCGGAAAAGTTACAATGAGAAACGTACCTGACCAGAAGCGATCCTGAGAAGTGCTCTTCGAATCCTTGAATCGGTCTGCTCCGAAATCCGCATCTGTACCCGAACTAACTCACCCACCGTGACCGATTTCTTGATCCGATCCGGCAGACCTGAAAATTCTCCTCCTCCGCCGCTTCGTTTCTTCATCCCTAACGCCTTCTTCACCGTGCTAGCAGCCGTAGACGTCAAGGATCTATGAAGCGACGGTGACGGCGATAGCGCTGTCGTCGCTACGCCGTTGCTCCCCTCGGACTTAGAAGATTGCGGGATGTAAGTCAGCGGACGACTTCCGGTACTCCGGCAAGCCGCGACTAAGATCTCGTAAGCGGTTTCACGGAGCTCCGAATCCGATAAGTTTGGGGCTGGGTCACCAAACGGAGAAGGTAGAGATTCCATTTTACTTCGAATTAACCAAAATCGAATTGACGAAAGCAACAAAAGTGAGAGAAAAACTTTTGGATCAAAGTAAGAAGCTAAAACTCAAAACCCTTCTTTGGATTTAGCACAGTACCGAAATTAAAAGCAATTACTTTTGGGATTATTGAGCAAACTCAACTCGAAATACAAGAATAAAAACGACAAGAGAATGAATTATTCAGAAACGATCAGATCAAAGGTCAATGATTGATTCATCACCAAATACACAAAGAAACAAACAAAACTGCAGAAATAACGTAAAAACTCTCTTTTTGTTCCTGGAAAAAAAACTATTAAAACGATAAGGAATTTGGGTTGCGCAGATTATGATTCTTGCTTGTGGTTAAAGAATTAAGAGAGAGGAAGATTGAGAAAGGTGTTCTCTTCGGTACCAAACGCATATATACAGAGATGTGAATATATGATTATAACATTGAGGCAGTTTCTTTATTTGATTTTTTGTTTTATACACTAGAGAAGTAATCATCACCGGTGTTCTTATGACATTTTTTTACATTTTAGTATCTGTTAATTTTTTAGGTTTATTTCCGTCAACTATACGAATTTATACGAATAAACCTATTTTTACCCGTATTTTTAGATTTTTCATAAATTATATAAACTATGTTTTTCTTCCGTAAACTATATAAATTTCATAAATTATTCCAATTACAGAAATTCTATTAATATTTGGGTTTACTTCCCTCAGCTACACAAACTTATGCGACTAAACTTATTTCCACCCATACTTTTTGGGTCTTCTTTTAACTACATAAACTTTATTTTTCTTTCATAAACTACACAAATTTCATAAATTATTGTAATTTCAGAAATTCTATTAATATTTACACGTTAAATAGCTACTAACTATGGTTCTAATTCGAAAATCTAGTTTTAACTTGGGTTTATTTTAAAATTTAAACCAGATTTTCAAAGTAAAACAAGGTTTAATAACAATTTAACGTGTAAACATGAACGCAATTTTTGTAATTGGAATAATTTATGAAGTTTATGTAGTTTACGGAAGAAAAACATAATTTATGTAACTTATAAAAGACCCAAAAAGTACGGGTGAAAATAGGTTTATTCGCATAAATTAGTGTAGTTGACGGAAGTAAACCCTTAATATTTACACATTAAATTATTATTAAACCTTGTTTTACTTCGAAAATCTAGTTTAAATTTCAAAATAAACTCAAATTAAAACTAGATTTTCGAATTAGAACAAGATTTATTAGCTATTTAACGTGTAAACATTAATAGAATTTATGAAATTAGAATAATTTATGAAGTTTGTGTAATTTATAAAAGAAAAATATAGTTTATGTAGTTAAAAAAATGCAAAAAGTACGGGTGAAAATAGATTTGGTCGCATAAATTTGTGTAGTTGACGGAAATAAACCTTTTTTTACAAATATTTGATTTGTATTTTGGAGAATCTAATATGTGTATCTTAATGTAGCACAATTTAACTTAATGTAATAGATAATAAGAAATAAAATGAACTTAAAATAAAAATGGGAAATTAATCTCACTAGCATTTCAATATATTTTTATTGACCAATTTGAATTGCAAGTCCGTCAAAGCTTAAAAGAAATGATCGCTTCTACAATTTATGTGTTCTAGATTTTAGATTGACTGAAATTTTCAACATTTCACAATTCACACGGCATTCTTTTTTTTTTTGTATTACAAGTTTATGAAATATAAAGTTGAATTCAATAGTAGGCAGATTTTTCAATATAAATTTGGGAAATAGAAACTAATATATATCGTTGAATAGTCAATTAACTAGATTTATATTCACGTTTTGCCTGACAAAAAATATTTGTAAATTATATAGTATTATGCATCAAAAAATATTTGTAAATTATATAGTATTATGCATTAGTAAAAGTAAATTAGATACTTATATAATTTTTATTTTTATTTAAAATTATTTTAATATTAATTTTTGTATATATATATATATGTAAATTAAGAAAATAAAAACATTTTTTTACTAATTTAATAATATTTTTATTAGTTTAATAAAATATATTAATTTTTAATCAAATTAATAATAATTAATAACTATTCTACTAATTTTAATTTATTTATATATTTATTTAAAATTTATTATTATTATGATATGGTATTTATATTAATAATATGTTATAATAAAATTATTTTATTAAAATATTTTTAAAATAATATATTAAAATATTAAATTATGGTATTTTTGGGTCCATTTCATATTCAAATTTTTCAATATAAATTTGGAAAAAACACAACAAATGTGTAGTGAGCTGATTGTTTGTGGGCTGTAAAAATAAATGGGCTCAATTCGACCCTTTATTTTCAACCTTTCACAAATTTGACCCCATAGTTTCAATCCACTATCTGTGGATGAGTCTTAAAGTCTAACTAAACCTTCACTTTCCTCAGAGCTCTGTTTCTCCGGCAATGTCGTTGAAACTCAATATCCCTTTTCCAATTTTCGCGCCATCTGTATTTCCAAATCCGAACCCAAGAGGACCCAGCGAGATCCGATTCTCTAGATGGGGCAACGCTAATGCCGAGCGCTTCGAACAGCGTCGCCGGAGTCAAGAGGAACTCGAGGCGGAGATTCGTCGCGACCGCCGTTTCGACGCGGCCAATAAAATCGTCCATACCCACGATTCTGCCGCCGCAGCCTCTGAGCCTAAAACGTCGCCGTTTAGGTCAAGAGGCACTCCTTCACTACCATCCGCTCGATCGATTCCGGGTCGGAGATCCAAATACTCCAAACCCGATTCAGGACCCAACAAGCCGAAGAACAAACCTAAAGTACCCGATTCGCCGCCGCAGTTAGACACAAAGCCGGAGGTTAAGCTAAGCGAAGACGGATTATCTTACGTCATCGACGGAGCTCCATTCGAGTTCAAATACAGCTACACGGAGACACCTAAGGTCAAGCCATTGAAGCTTCGTGAGCCTGCCTATGCGCCTTTCGGACCCACGACAATGGGAAGGCCATGGACTGGTCGTGCTCCGCTTCCTCAGTCGCAGAAGACGCCGAGGGAATTCGATTCTTTCCTGTTGCCGCCGGCGGGAAAGAAAGGAGTAAAACCGATTCAGAAACCGGGTCCTTTTCGACCAGGGGTGGGTCCTAGGTATGTGTATACCAAGGAGGAGATTTTAGGGGAGCCATTGACGAAGGAAGAGATCAGAGAGCTTGTTACTTCATGCTTAAAGACAACAAGGCAATTGAATATGGGTAACTCAAATACTTTTTTTCTCTTTGAATTTTCTTAGTTGACGATCAGTATCAGATTCTGGAAATAGTATTGGTGGAAGCTCAGATTTTGTTTTTAGGTACAATGGAGGTGGTGATTCCTCATTTTAGATCAGAGTTCGTAGTGCAAGTTACAACAGACTGAGAGTAGAAGATAGATATGATCTAGAGTTTTTGTCTCTTTTCAGGTAGAGATGGCTTGACGCATAACATGTTGAACAACATACATGATTTATGGAAGCGACGAAGGGTATGCAAGATCAAATGCAAGGGAGTTTGCACAGTCGACATGGATAACGTTTGCGACCAATTAGAGGTTTCCCCTTAGAACCGTTTTATTATTTTTAATCATATTAGTACACAATGCATGGAGCATGCATGAAGTTTTGAATTGAAATGGCAGGAGAAAATTGGTGGGAAGGTAATATACAGAAGAGGAGGTGTGCTTTTCCTATTCCGTGGCAGAAACTATAACCACAGGACAAGACCGCACTTCCCTCTTATGTTGTGGAAGCCTGTGGCGCCTGTTTACCCAAGGCTGATTCAACAAGTGCCTGAGGGTTTAACTCTTCAGGAAGCTACTGAGATGCGGAGGAAAGGGCGAGAGCTCAAGCCCATATGCAAGCTAGGTAAGCAAGCAGCTTGCCTCGGGATAATAATAATCTTGATATGGTTTTTTATTTTTCCAAAACCGGCAATGTTAATTTTATTATATGTTGGGTTGGATCATATAGGGAAGAATGGTGTATATTGTGACCTTGTGAAAAATGTGAAAGAAGCATTTGAAGTTTGTGAATTGGTTCGGATCGATTGTCAAGGGATGAAAGGCAGTGATTTTAGGAAAATCGGTGCCAAACTGAAGGTTTGATCTATCCTTGTTCACATATTGTATGTTATTTTATATATTGTGTTTACGGCCTCTGTATTGAACCCGTTGGTTGTATTGTTGCTCTCGCTTGCAGGATCTTGTTCCATGTGTGCTTATATCTTTTGAGAACGAGCAGATTCTTATCTGGAGAGGACGAGAATGGAAATCATCTCTTACAACTCCAGATAAAAAGGATGATATCCTCGGAGATATAGAAGTTGATACTGCCTTGCCTGAAGAGAATGAAGCATTGGAGTCACTAAATCAGCCTCCATTTGTGAACCAGGAATCTCCTGCCGGTTCAACGGAAGCGCAAAAAGATCTAGATGGTCTTGATTTGAGCCCTTCAACTGTAGATTTCATGGCAATGGAAGGTACAAGCAGTTCTATACAGAGCTCGTATACAGAAGATGTTACTGAGTTAACTACAGATAACTCTCTTGGAGACCATAAAGAAACTGAACTGGAGTCGGAAACATCGGAAGCAATCAATAGACAAAGCTTAGATAGAGTTCTAAATCTGTTGAAACAAGCTGTAGAGAGCGGGACTGCACTTGTGTTAGACGCTACTGCTCTGGACGCAGACACAGTGTTTGCAAAAGCTGTCGCCTTTTCGACTGAAGCTACACCGGGACCAGTTTTCCAGCATGGCTTGAGAAAACAACCAACGGTTAAGAAGCAGGAAACCCGTGAATTCGGATACCAAAACTTGGAGGCAAAGACAAGTAGTGCTGTGGTTTCTGGGAAAAAAGAAGTTGCAATGAGAGTGGGAAGAGATGAGAAGAAAGAAGGATTGAAGAAGAAAATGGATGAGTTTGATGAAGATTATAGAGAAGTGATACCTCATGGAACACTGAAAGTAGATGAACTAGCTAAACTACTTGCATAACAAATTTTCAGTATTTTATTTGTCTTTGTTGAGTAGTGTATAATGTAGTCTAATTATCATTATCAAAGGTTTAGTTTTGAGAAAAAAATGTATCGTAGATTTATAAATGAAAGAGTTTGTCATTACATAGTAAATACTAGAATTGTATTTGAGTAAGTAATTTATTTGGTATTTTTAGTTTGGACATTTTTCTAAAATAATATTTTAAGTGTTTTTTTTCAAAACTATCATTATTAGTTTAAATTTTTAATAATAACATAGATTTAAAATAAATTACATTAAAATTTTAATTTAATAAAAAAATTAATCTTAAATTAGAAAAATGAACTCAAATATAATATTTTATGTGTATGTATAATTTATTTAAAATAAATAAATATTTTTATATAATTATTTGTGTTATTTTCTGAAATTTTAATTTTAAATTGCTAGATTTGAAATAAATATTTTGAAAAATATTATTTTACAATATTAATTTTTTAGTGTTCTGACTTATAATTTATTATTTTTATAAAAAAAAATAATTTTAATATATTCGATGTATTGTATCTTTTATTGAATTTGTTCATTTACTCTTCAAATTTGGAATTTTGTTGCGATAGATTTCTTAACAAAAAAAACAAACTTTATTCTGCTTAAAAACTCACTATATATTAAAAGTGAAAGTTTTACCATCTTACATAATCTTACTAAATAAAAATAGATATTTGAGGCTTCTAAGGCTATCCACCTAAGCCAAGAAACAAGTTCTAAAATTATGACACATCACCAACTTTATCCAGATCATTTTAAACCAAAAATATTTACTAATAATTTCTGTAAAATTAAATCTCTAAATTATAAAAACTTCACAAAAATTTTGACGATTAAACTTACACCAATTAAAACTTATAACCACTAACTCACCTTTTATTAACCAGTATCACCTTAGCTTTTATTGTCTTGTCCACTACCATCTCACCTTTTATTGCTAACTACTATCCTAACATTATAAAACACTATATTTTTCATCACAAACCTTGCACACATTCTTTACAAATGAATCATGACATCAAAAAATTCTTCTTAACCTCATATTTTTGCTTTTTTCAACAATTGTGATGTAAATTTTTGTAATGAAAAAATATTGGTACGATTTATTCATTTTTGGGAAACTCGAAATTTTAACAAAGATAACACGCTTATGGGTTTGGAAATACTTCTGCTCGACAAAGTAGGTATGTTTAAAAAATTATGTTTGAAATTTTTTTAAAAACGATAAAAATAATATATTTTTTATATGTCAATTTGTTTTAAAAACCTTAGGGTTCTCGCAGAGAATCAATTTCTAGGGTTTAAAGACTAAAGAGTTAAACTCAAATCGAATGGTTTAGATAAAATAATTTTAAATTTAAAAGTTAGGACCAAAATTTTATCTATATTGCGGTTCATGCGGTCGTACTGGAGAATTGAGAAAACATTAAGATTCGATAGTTTTTATTTCTTAATAGTGAAATGCGAAAAAAAATTATAACATGTTGTGGGAGATTTTTCTCAACGGAATTAAGAGATTTGAAGGAATTTTGATGGTTCTTTTCGGTACAAAAACCATAATGTTTAAACAATTCGTGTTAAAAAATCACCTATACGAGGTTTGCTGCAATGAATGAAATAAATAATGATGAGTAAAAGATAAAGTTTTGAGAAAAAAAGAAATATTTTAAAATTAAATTATTAAAAAAATTAAATATAATAATACCGTGCGGTACTATATACTATATCTAGTAAATACAATTCAACTTTTTATACTATATGTCTATTTCATTATAGTATTTTTTTCCAAGACATTTTATTATAAAATTTACTGTTAAAATAGGTAGTTAGGAAAACATTAAATATGATTATTAAATTTGTAAGAAATAATTATTATTATATTATTAGTTCTTCTACTTTAGCTATGATTTAAACACTTTCTATTTACATGAAAATATTTAATTAAATTAATACATTTTAGTAATTTTATTTTCCATCCACATATATATTAGTTTCTTTTAA
The DNA here is from genome assembly GCA_018901935.1 of Pugionium cornutum. Lineage (NCBI taxonomy): Eukaryota > Viridiplantae > Streptophyta > Magnoliopsida > Brassicales > Brassicaceae > Pugionium > Pugionium cornutum. The sequence continues at coordinate 33,099,669 of CM032160.1, read as the reverse complement.
TTTTGTTTATGTTGACATAGATTTGAAATTTCAAAAGTAAATTCTAGGTAAGTTGATAATGAAAGGTTATTTTCTCTACAAATCTACTATCAACACATTGGATTTCACAAATATCAATATATTCAATTCATATTTCTTTCAACCATTCCTTAATCAATAACTAGTCAGAAAATTCCAGTGTGGATTATCCATGCCTCATCAATAATGATATCACGTTGCTATTAGATTATTGAGTTTAAAGTTAAAACCAATTTTCACATCTCTATCTTTGCAAAGAAAATTTCCAGATTGAAAAAGGACTTTTGTTTTTGAGTGATCATCATCAAAACGATGAATCTGCCGCAAGCAATCTTTAGTCTCCTCTTCTGTTTCTTGATCATCTTCTTAGATTATCATTATGTCTCTGCTCAATCTCCTCCTCCTTCTCGTCCTCTTCTGTACACAACTAACGACATCTTCAAGCCGAGCTTAACCATCATCACTGGAGTTTTCTCCGTCGTCTTCACACTCACTTGCGTTCTCCTCGTCTACGCCAAATGCTTCCACAACGATCTCCGATCAGAGAGCGACGGAGGTGAAGACGGAGGAAGAAACGATCGTCTATGGCAAGGACTTTTCAATCGATCTTCTCCACTCTCTGGTCTCAATAAAACAGCAATCGAATCTCTTCCCTTTTTCAGATTCTCTGCTTTGAAAGGATCGAAACAAGGGCTCGAATGTTCTGTCTGTTTGTCTAAATTCCAAGATGTCGAAATTCTCAGGCTTTTGCCTAAATGCAAACACGCTTTTCACATTGGGTGTATTGATCAGTGGCTTGAGCAGCACGCCACGTGTCCTTTGTGTAGAAACAGAGTCTCCATTGAAGACGATATCTCTGTTTTGGGTTATAGTAGCAATAGTCTTAGGATCATGAGCCATTTATCTGAGACAAGACAAGAAGACTCGACCGTGGAGATTTACATCGAACGAGAACAAGGAAGTAGTGATGGTTCTTCAAGATTCAGCAGTTTCCGGAAGATTTTAACGATTGGTAAAAAGGAAAACCAACAAGGAAACGAGAAACTTATGCACAAGTTCAATCATAGGATCGTTGTTTCAGATGTCGTGTTTAAGAACCGTTGGAGTAATGTTACTTCATCGGATTTGACGTTTCTGACATCAGAGATGTTGAATTCATTGTCAAGCGACAGATTCTCGACGATGGATTACTTGAGAGACATTGAAACGAATAGAATGGTAAAGAACAAAGACTCAACGAGAAGAGTGGTTTCTGACATCACGGCTGTTCCTAGATTCAGCGTTTTGCAATTTACAACTGCGACTAGAGAAAACGCGATTGGAGGAAGCGAAAGCGGTTTGACCGCTTCCACGTCGCAAAATAATGATACGATTGCTGCGACGGAGGAGAGAAGACGGCGGTTGTGGTTATCAATCGCTATAAAAACAGCTCAGTGGTTTGTTAACAGAGAGAAAAGAAATGAAGTAAACACTACACGACAAGATCTTAATCTCTAGTTTAAGAGAAAAAATTGTAGTTCGATTTTAAAAGTTTTTGTTGAATAAAATTAGGTGAAATGATTGATGATTATGTCTTTGTGGTAGATACAAGTTTTTGGCTAGATATTTGTTGAAATGAATTTGCGATGCGATCGATCGATATTTTAACAAGACTCATGTTTTTAATCAGCGGTTAAAAAAATTGTGACGCAGGACGCAGCGTCTGACTGCTGCGTCTGCCGCAGATACCTGCGACAGCTAAACGAATAAGAATTTACCGCAGCCGCAGTCGCATGAACCTGTGGCTGCCAAACGAACATGACCAATATATAAATAGTGTGAAGCCTAATACAATTGTAAGAAAACATGTAAGCCACTTATTTTGATTTACATACATTAATTTTTAATTAGTAGACGACTTGGGTGGAATCTAATCAATAATGGATTGATATTTTTCTCTTTTGTAATTTTGTTATATGTCCATTTCAAAATAAAACTGACAAAAATAATATTTTTTAAATATTTGTTCTAAATATAGTATAATTAATTTATATTTTCAAAAATAATATAAATTTAATATTAAAATATATTAGAGTTTATTGTTAATGAAAAAATTAAACTTTAAATTGAAAAATATGAATCCAAATATAATGTTTTAATTTTATGTATAATTTATTTATAATAAATATGTATTTTTAGAAAATAATTTATGTTATTTTTAGAATTTTAACTTTAAAATGCTAAATTTAAAACAAAAACTTATAAATATGCTATTTTAAAATATTACTCAATAAATTATTGGATTGAAATTTAAAAACCGAGTAGTCGAAAAGGTTGGTACATAGGTGAAATCGAATTTATCATTCAAAATACTCTCTATTTTTTCTCTTAATCGAGTTGTAATAAATTTTGTCTAAACAGAAAATTTAATTTCATGTTATTCAAATCTATGATTTACAAATAAGAAATATTTGCTTGTCACCATATTGATTTTTGGAAGTGATATGTACCAAAAAAGGTTCATAACATTATTTGAGAAGTTAGTTTCTTAGTTGTTATGTTTAAGTTGGCTCTGTACCTTTGATGAATTAAAATTATGCTTAATTGCCATTACTAATAGAAGAAATTTGAATTAATATTCCAAAAAATATATTCTTGAAACCAAACCCTTGATTTTTTTTTATAAAATTAACTCTTCTGTTAAGTAAATATTCAATTATACCATCATGAATTTTGAGAACTTACCCTTACAAAAATATTTATATTGGTTTCTAATTTTCGAATAATAATATATATCTTGTACGGTATTTTTCTAATTATCTTTTATTTTGGATATATCTTCTAAAATAAAACAAAATTATTTATTTAGATTTAACACTATTTTTTAAAAAATAAAACGTAAAAATCTATTTTGTAGTCATTTTATAAATTATATCTAAACTATTTTAATTTAAATTCACAAACATAACAATTTAATATTAATCATTTGAATATAATAACTAATTTTTTCTCTATATATATGATGATATAAATATATGAAAATTAAAAAAAATGATTAAATGTATTAAACTTTCATATGAAAGTGGATTATTAGATATGTCGTATGAAAATAGATTATTAAATCGATTGTATGAAAATAGATTATTAAATCGATCGTATGAAAATAGATTATTAAATTGGTCGTATGAAAATGGATTATTAGATTATTTGTATGAAAATTGATTATTACATTGGTCGTATGAAAATTGATTACTAGATCGGTCATATAAAAATAGATTATTAGATCGATCGTATGAAAATAGATTATTAGATCGGTTATATGAAAATAGATTATTAGATCGGTCGTATGAAAATGGATTATTAAATCGTTTGTATGAAAATAGATTATTAGATCAGTCGTATGAAAATGAATTATTAGCTCGATTGTATGAAAATATGAAAATAGATTATTAGATCGATTGTAAGAAAATGGATTATTAGATGGCTTCGTCGTATTTTAAGTAAAAAAAAAAGAAAAGAGAAAGAGCAGAAAATGATTGACTGATTTTATAACTTATCATAACAATGTTTTATGTTAGTGTAGTAATCAGACACAAAAATACTAATATGGCCCAATAAAGAAGATCCGACCCGTCTCGGAACGACCCGATCCGAAACACAAGTAACCCTTCCCGTTTAATCTTTCACTGAACCTCGAAAAATCGAGAGCCTTAAACCTTTCTTCTTCACCGTCCATCTTCGCCGCTTGTGTCTGGTGAGGTTTTTTCTTTTCTTAGAAGTTTCTCGGTATTTGCTTTGTCGAAGCTGGATGAGATCTACTCTTGATATCTGACTTTTTCTCTTAAGGTTCGATGTACCAATTACAAAGGAAATGTATATGAAACTGGGTTTTGATTTCTCTTTTTTTTTATTATCTCGGATTAGCCTTTGATACTGAGATTTTGATTTTTGGTTTTCTTGTGCACCATTTCGATTAGACTGCATCTACTCTAGATTTTTTCTTTTCTTTTCCATGCTACTGAGTAATTGATTTTGGTGTTGTAGATGAGCAGCTAGGCTTATTCCGTCGGCATCAAATTTCTTGAGTTGACTCAAAGGATATGGCTGCTTCAATCTCAAGAAGAATTTTTGGCACTTTTGGATCCTTGACAGCTTTAGGGCGCAGCGGTTCACCGAGTATTATATCAGTTTCTAAGTTTTTTTCCCATTTTTTCGATTCTTATAAACATGGTGTAAAAATGTAATTTTATCTATTGATCTCTGATTGATTATCTGTCTCTTTGTAGCAGATTTATGTGCGAAAGCATCTGGCAATGGTTTATGTTCTCTTCTTAGTGATTTGAAGGTTGGTACTGTTTACTTGGATATAGTTGAGCTCCACTTTCTACTTGGCTGGTCTTTTCCGAGTATATCATTATTTTGATATGTTGATTTTCGTTGTTGCTATCAATGCAGTATGGAATGGCTTTACTTTCCAATCGAAAGCTCTCGACTTCTATTTTGACCCCTGGCTCAAGTGATGATACATTTCCTTATGATTTACTTACCAAAAAGACGATGATTAAGCCAGACCGAACCATAGGTATGAAGTACCATTCATCGAACTAGGTTAGATATATGTAAATGTTTGGCTACAGCCTACAAACTGGTTCAAGGCTAGTTCCAACCTCGGCACGACGGCATCTTTCATGCTGTTACAAAAATGTGGTTACTCTGTTTTCAGGATAGCTAATAGATTTCCAGGCCTTGCTTAGCTTATTATATGAAAGTTAACACAGATTTGATTGCTTATATTTTTCTTGTGTTAGTCTCTGAATCTTCTCACGTCTTGTAAGATTGAGCTTGAGACTTGAGGCCTGATCAACTCGCTGAACAATGATGTTGTCATTGTTGCTGGTCTCGTTTTATAATTCTGGACAAATTTTAACTGGTTTCGGTATTGATACTTTTCATAGGACAATACCAAGACTTGGTCATTCCGGTGACAAATTTTCAGAACGAGGACAAGGGTTTCATGGTTTTAGCCGGTGATGTCTTTGATGTTCCAGTAAGGAAAGATATTATTCATCATGTGGTGAGATGGCAGCTTGCAAAACGCCAGCAGGTAACTAATTATCTCACAGTGTCTTTAAATAGTCATATAAGCAAACAATCAATCAGACTGACACATTTGGTGAATGTTCAGGGAACTCATTCAACCAAAACAATAAGTGAGGTTAGCGGAACTGGTAGAAAGCCATGGAATCAGAAGGGTACAGGTCGAGCTAGACACGGTACATTGCGTGGCCCACAGGTAAATCATTTATGGATTTTAAGCTTTCTTGTCACGAAACTGTTTTTCTGATGAGCTTTATTGAACCTGTTAGTTCCGAGGTGGCTGTGTAATGCATGGGCCCAAACCGAGAAGCCATGCAATAAAGATGAATAAGCAAGTTCGACGGCTTGGACTGAAGATAGCACTGACAGCTCGAGCCGCAGAAGGAAAAGTCGGCTTCTTTCTCTTATACTTGATCATTACCTTACGCTCTTGATCTTCCATAATTGCGCCTTATTATTACTGGTCTGTCTGCATCCGCTGATGAGCTGAATGTTTTGGGGAAACTATGCAGCTCCTCGTGTTTGATGATTTGGCATTGCCATCGCATAAAACAAAGAACATTGTGAACTATTACAATCAAATGGAGAACACAAAGAAAGTCCTCGTTGTAGAAGGTGGCCCTATCGACGAAAAGCTGAAGCTAGCTACACAAAATCTCCACTATGTCAACATACTTCCATCAATAGTAAGCTACAGAATCACACATCAAACTTTGCGGTTTCTTGATAAACCGGTTAGCAAATCTTGAATCTTGCTTGTGTGAATGCTTGGCAGGGGCTTAATGTCTACAGCATTTTGCTCCACGATACGCTTGTGATGTCGCGTGATGCTGTGAATAAGATCGTTGAGCGTATGCACACTCCTATTAACCGTTAAAGAGACTACAATGGCGTCGAACGGTGTTCTCAATAATAAACTAGATCGACAGAAGACACTTGCAAGAAATTCCGCAATGTAGTTTCTGTACCAGGAATTTATTCGGTTATAGGTATTGGTATTCTCATGCATGCGTACCACACTTTCCGGTTCATTGTTTTTTAGCTTTTCGATCTGGTTTTACAATCTGGAATATTGAAGGATTGAGGTGTTAGATGGTGAATTGTATACTATTTCTGTATGCTTTTAGTTATTCTACCGTTTTTATTACTGTTTAAATTATTAATAAGGTTTGTGGTTTTTTTCAAAAGTGATTTTTATATAAAAAGGAATGATTTTGATATAAACACTAAGCCTTTGAATGCAAATCAAGTTTTAAGATTGTAATGTAGAGTAGTTTCGAGAGCCGGTATTAAATTTAACAGGGCCGAAAATTAAATTATTTGAAAAATTCGAACCGAAAAATTTAAAGAAACAATGTATTTTTATTTGTCAGTGATAATAATATTTTTGAAATAAGTATTGATTTTTTTGTATTAATATTGAGGGGTGTAAGCACGAGATTGATTTAATTAGCTTCAGGCCTGGCTCTGGTAGCTCATATGTAGAGCCGATTAAGCTACGAGATTCATAAAATTCCCATGAAATGCAAATCCATATTCAGCGTTGAGATGCAAAGATTCCAAAGGACAAAACTATATGGACACTTTTAAGAGTAGATGATGCATTGTTTCCGACAAGATTTCGAAAAGGAGACCAGTGTTGTCTTTGAGCAACTTGCCAATATGAAGTCAGTCCAGACAAACTAACCACATAGTGAATCATGTTTCAGAACAAAATGAAAATTGATCGTCGTGGCAAGGAACTTCTGTGTTGATTGGCCTTATACGACCGTAATTTGAACTGGTTTTTGGGACTTTGATGGGTTCCCATAAAAAAAGAACTTTGATTGGTTTTTGGCCGTCACTTCCAATACTGTTAGGTATTCAGTGAGGGGATTGTACGAATATCATACCAAAAGTTACTGCTTTTACTGTCTCTCGATGAATACTGTTAAGAGCAGAGCCGGCCCTAAATTTAACAGGGTTGCAAGCAAAAAAAAATGGGCCATTTTATACTACAAAAAAAATTGGATCGTTCTAATTTTTAAAATTTTTTGTTGTTATAAGAACTCGAACCGAAGAATTCAAAGAAACAGTTTATTTTTATTTACCATTTATGCTAAAAGTACTTTTGAAATAAGGACTGATTTTTTTATATTAATAGTGAGGGCCGCAAGCACGGGTTTGCTTTGCTTGGGTCCAGGCCTGGCCCTGGTTAAGAGACCAGTGTTCTAAGAAACACTAAGCTACGGCCATGTGCTAAGAAACCAATGCCCACATGGAGGATCCTTTGCTTTGAACCATTTCTTTGGCTTGTATTTGCAACACTAAGCTACCCAAAATGATCCTATGGCAACCAAATGAGTCTTATTACCAAGTGTTTTGTTCCATGAAACGATGTCTCTAAGGCCAACTCCTCTTTTTCTTTCTTCTTCTACTTTAAAATACATACATGATCACATCTAACCTTTGCTTCTTTTGGTGTCTCCCATCACACTATTTTATATTGTGAATATAAATATTTGTCACAAATATAATAGTGTTGTTCGTTTGGTCGCCGCATGCGTATGTAGCTGCGGTCAACACTACGGCTGTAGTTGTGGTAGATGTTGTTCGTTTGTTTGTAGCCAGTAATTGCAGTTGCGGTTGATCGTACATTTTTAGTCGTACTAATATTTTAATCAGCGGTAAAAAAATTACGATGTATGACGTAACGTCTGACCGCTGCAGTGAAAAAATTATGACAGTTAAACGAACAACAATTTGCCATATTAACAGCCGCAAGTTCATGCGGCTGCCAAACGAACATAACCAATATCAAATAATGTTATTGAGTCTTGTATGATGCTCTACAAGCATATATGAGATTCCAATTTCATTTTTTTTTTCAAAAAAGTTATCTTTTAATTCCCCTCAAATTATACAACCAATTCCGATCTTTAAACCTTTTTCTACTGAAAGGGTCAAACAATCTCTAAGAAGAAATGAAATTTGATGACACTCAGAGAATAGAAATATATAATCAGAGAATAGAAAACTATAATCACAATGCAAGACTTCCTTTCAATTTTATGAAGATGAAACTATTACAAATTAATGATCAAAGTGACAATCTCAACTCCAAATCCAGCTCTTGATTGTCACTTGATCCTGAGTTTTGGTTTTCCGATCCCAATGATTTACTTCGCCTTGTTGGAATTGGATCCTATTTCAATACAAACAAACAAATGATTAGATGTTTTTATATACAATCAATAACTATACCTTTTAACAAGGTTAATTAACCAACTTACCATGGTTACACTAAATTATCTATTTCATAATACAAATCCTTTTTCGAAAACTATATATGTATGTAGACACAGACTAACAATCATGTCGAAATGTTATTAAGAACTCATCCCCTTAATTGAGACCAGATTTATCTGAAACTCTTTTATAGTAATTATGACATGATGTGTTTAGAATAAGGACCTCTTGTAAGAAATGTCTTGTGATGTTTGGTTCCAAAGATTGTTGGCTCTCTAAGTTGCCATAGCTTTGGTTCCAACTGTTTTGAATAAGACCAAACAAATTAAGTATCTAACATAGTTATAAGCTTTAACAAGGACAGTGGAAACTGATTTTATTATATATATATATATATGTACCTCATTGTTGCTCTTTCGTATTGATCTCTATTTAAACCCATCTGCCAATAACAAAGAATACATTTTCATTTTTTCATGATTTTTTGGAAAGAGTTTTGTTATATATAGAAATGATTGACTAAATATTTTAGAAGATTTTATACGTTTTGAAAATATAAAGTAAATAATTAACTAGATCAAGCTAAATTAGGAATATATCGAAGTATTGTTCTTCTTAATTAATAACCAAACATACACAATGGAGTATCATTTATAAATTGTACAGCAAAAATTAAAGGGAAATATATACATACCATCATGTTTGGAAAGCCATAAGGAGTAGATGATGGTGTTGTTGATGATGATGATGATACATATGTAAAGGATGGTGATGGTGATGGTACAGGTGAATATCCTCCTTGAATCCTCACATCCTCCTACACACATTTATACATGAAAAGAATCTTACAAAAGTTTATGTCCTAGCATGTAATGTTCCTCATATATGAGTATATAATGGTTTAAGAAATGAGAGGAATTAACAATAATGTTTATTTTGACATGATCAGTTTTGGGTCAAGAAAAAGAAAGATAGGTTTTGTCATCTTTGTGTATAGATCCAAAGAAGAAGTAGGTAACAAGAATCAAGAAAACACCATTTGTTTTCAAACACTAACAGATTTGAATCAGTAATTAGCGATGATGATACCTGAGGATACAAAGAAGGATTATAAACGTTGAAGCTGTTACAACTCATCTCGCCATGTAATCTAATCTTCTCAAGTTGTGCTACTCCGAGACCTCTCTGTGGCTGTTTCGGTTTCTCAGAACCATTCTTCTTCCCTTTTCTCATCGCTGGAGATGAAGAAGAAGACGTTGGAGACGATGAAGACGACGAAGATCCTCTCATGTTTGGTCTACCAAAGAAACTACTTCCCATGTTTCTTTGATTTGTTTTAGTTATAACTTCTTGTCTTGATGAAGAGAAAAAGAAGAACCAGAGAGATCTCTTTCATGGTGAAATGTTGATCTCTTTTTATATAAGCTTAAAGTTGTAATAAAAAAAACATCAAAAGGCTTTAGTATAACTACTGCATCGCTGGATCAGATTGTGTCCAGATTTCAATAGATACGCCACGCACAGAAATACATTACATTACATAGATTTTATGCCCTTACTTTGATTTTCCAACTCTTTTTTTTTAATTTTAGTTTAATTTTTTGATTAATTTTATTTATTACAACGATTGTGGTATAAAGTAATATTAATGATTAGCTTAACTTTCTTTAATTATTTATTGCTTTTGGATTACTTCCAACAAAAAAGACTTCGATGTTGATTTCATCTAATTATTCAACTCTCCTTTGTCTTCGATCTAATTATTCTGCTCTAATCGAGAAACTCAAATATTATTACAATATTATTTTCATATTGACCCACGTCCAAGGAACAGTTGAGTGTTTATAAATAATAATAACTAGAGTGCCAAAAAAAAAATAATAATAATAACTAGAAACTGACCCAGATATTATTTAATTATAATAATTTGTTATATATATTTTTTTGAATTTAATCAAATGGTTTGTAATTTATAAATTTTTAATGAAAATTAAATCACTATCAATATGTTTTTAACTGATATTTATCTTATAAAATATTCGTAATATAAATACAAATACAAAAATTTAAATTGTTAGAAATACTATTATAATTAGTTTATAATTTCAGATGAAAAAGTTATTCAAGTATATTAATAAAAATTTTAATTTTAAATATTATATTTTATAATATTTATGAATATAATTTATAAAACTTAAATATAAATTAAATGGTTATAACTTTTTAAGTTGGTAGATTTATTAATATAGTTCATTTATTTAATTTTAGATAAAAATTATTCAAATAGATTAACAAACATCTGAATTTTAAATATTAAATTTCATAATTCTATTGTCTATTTTAACTTTCCTATATATTTGGTATTTGTTTTTAAATTAATTATTTATAATAATATTTAAAGTAATATGTTATAAATTAAATATTATTTTTTAAAATATACTTGCAATGTAAAGATTTTTCATATATTACGTTATATGCTATTGTCTTTTTTCATATTTCGCTTTGTTTTGATTAAACAAGAATTCAGAAAATAAAAAAAAGAAATTTGTTTTCTTTCACTGAAATATGAGTTTCAAACTTTATATAAATAGATTAGGGTTTTATCTACGTCATAATTTTCTATATAAGACTTATTAAGAAACAGAAAGTAATTAAATTTAAAAAGATGTATATAACGTAAAGTGACTTCAATGTACTTATTTATTACGTAATACAAGCAGATTTTATTAGATTTATATTTATATATGTAATTTGCTGTGTCAGCCTAATGTAGAATATGCAATTGCAATTCATGTGAACAAGTCCTATTACCATTTTAAAATGGGCAAATGTCTAAAATAGCACATTTCTAAGTTTTTGTTCCAAAAATAACATCATTAGTTTAAATTTCCAATAATAGCACAAATTTAAGATTAAAATGCATTAAAACTATATTTTAATAGAAAAAATTAAACCCTAAATTGGAAATAATGAACCCAAATATAATACTTTAAGTTTATGTATAATTTATTTAGAATAAATAAGTATTTTCACATAAGTATTTGTGCTATTTTTGGGAATTTAATTTTATGATGCTAGATTTGAAAGAAAAACTTTAAAAGGTGCTATTTTAGGGTATTACTCTTTTAAAATTATAATTTTCCTGAAAACGATTTATCATTTCATTGAAAAAACATTTATGTTTCCAATGGATTTATACACGTAGATTTATAATTTAATATTTGATATTTTAGGGAAATAATAAATACGTAAAAATAAAAAAATAGCAAAAAGTGAAATATTAAAAATAAAATAGTTTTTTTGATAATTGTATTAAATTTGTGATTTTTAGAAATTTAAACTATTAGTGATACATTTGAAATATAAACTTTAAATAGTGTTATTTTATACAATTACTCTATTTTTTTTTACTCTTCTATTTTCTTAATATTTATTTAGTTGAAATTAAAATTCTTTCTATTTTATTTAAATCATATTTTTTTATAATTAGCTAGTTATTAATTGATTTTTTCCTCTTTTATTATTTTATGCTTTTGAAATCTAAATTATTTATAAAAGGAAAAATTATTAAAAAACTTCATTTTCAATCTAATTTAAAATTTAAAAAAAATCATATTGGAGGTGTATTCAATCAATGATTTGGAGTAATTTACATTAAAGTTCCAAATCTATGTTATTTAAACATGTACTATATTTTTTAAAATCTAGAGTTATTGGTTATAAGATTTGTAGATATCTCTTAGAATTCAATGTTATTGAACTAATGATTTTGAAAATATTTGGAGTATTTGTTTTAATTACTTCAAAAGATTTTGAAAGAATCTTTTTTGCTAAAAATATAAAGATTCAAATCTTATGCTTTTAGGTGAGATTACATAGAATTTTATGTTAAATCATAACAAGTCTCCTAAATATACATAAAATGATTAAAATCATCCAAAATGTTATTAAAACCTCAAATGATTTCAAATACTTGTTTGAATATACTTACCATAAGTTTTCTAAAACAGTTAAAGCCTTTTGACAAATATGAAAGTCTATATTAATTTTTTATTTATATATATATATATATATTTAGTGAAATCTATATTAAATACATTAAATCATTGCATCATGAACTTATAATTTGTTATCTCAATAGTACAAATTAAGCATTATTCTTGGGGTTTTCCATCTATTTTGGTTTTATATGTGTTTTAGTTAAATTAAACTTAAATTTACACTTTTTATTTCATTTTCAAGAAATTAGATTTCTTGTTAAATTTCTTTATTTTTTAATTGCAATATTTTTATTCTTTTAAAATTCAGTTTAGTTAAATGAAAAATCTTTTATGTGACGGAATATAATTGGAATAAGATTTTTAGTTGTAAAACATCTGATCAATATGTTGTTCGATTGTCTACCAACAGTAGTTGTGGTTGCGGTTGATTGTAAATTTTAATCGCACAACTATGTTAGTTAGTAGTTAAAAAATTACGATGTAAAATACAACGTCTGAGCGCTGCGATTGAGTACAATTACATGTGGTAAATACACGAATAAGAATCAACCGCAATTGCATGCCGCGATAAATAACGAACAAAAATCTATCATAACTATATACGTAGAAAGGTACGGTTGACAAACAAAGATAAATTTAATATATACAATATAAATGTATTATGGCCATGACGACATATATATATATATATATATATATATATATGCGATTAAGTAATATTAGTTTTAATCAACAAAATAAAACCATTAAAATCATTTTTTAAAAATTCAGAAGTTTGTATACTCGTACAATTTGTACCTTCACTACTAATCCTCGTATCAATCGTTTTCCAACTCCCACTATTTTGGATTATATTTTTTTTCAAGGTTTATTTATCTATTATCCGTTAAAAACCAATTGAAACTAAATAAACGTTTATTGGATTTGGAAGTATATTTGTTTAAGGTTCTATACACTTAATATGATGTAAACCGCTAATAAAAATTTATATGAGTGTTCGAAGAAAACTGCGATAAAAATTTTTAACCACTACGAAATTGTAGCGTTTGCGATTAAACAATTGCGATATAACATGCGGCGATAACCTGCGGTCATCAAACGAACAACAATATTGCAGCGTCTAACCGCAGCATCTGACCACAGGTCGCTGCCGCAGACGCTGCGACGAACAAACGAACAGCACTATGAATACAAAATAATTAAGAAAATATATAATTTAAAAAAAAAATACTAAATGTAACAAGATTCGATATGATTTTAATTATCACAAAACAATAAAATAACAAGATAGACAAAAAAATATGAAATGAAAAAAAAATCAAAGTATTAAAATCTATGAATATTATTTTTAAATATCATTTTTAAATATCATCAATGATGATTATGAACGAAGAAAATGAGCTGATTCATTGATGAATTGTGTAGTTTTATAGCCGATGAGAAACAAATGCTACAATTAAAAATCTATGATCAACTACGATAACAACCATCGATAATAGACAAACGAACAACATATGTTATAAATATAATCAGCTATAACCGTCGAGATTTCATGTTAGATAATTTGAAAAGATGAATTGGATACATACATAATGCAAAATTTAAATTTCCAAAAATAGCAAAAATTTAATACTAAAATAATTGAAAACTTATTCCTAGTGAAAAAAATTTAAACCCTAAATTGGAAAAAGTGAACCCAAACATTATGTTTTAATTTTATATATATTTTATTTAAGTTAAATAATTATTTTTACATAATAATTTATGCTATTTTGGGGATTTTAGTTTTATTATGCTAAATTTGGAAGATAAACTTAAAATGGTGCTATTTTAGGGTATTACTCTTTTTAAAAGCTATATTATTATTTAAGATTTTGAATTATAAATATAAAAAAAATTCACATTTTTTGAAGTTGATATACATGAGTATATAAGCAAATATAAAATCAAATAATTATGATGGATCGTAATGATTGAAAGTGTATGAAAACACGGGATTATGTTTAGATAAGCAGTGATTTGATGAGTAATTAAGAGAAGATAACACCAAAAAAGACAGAACATAATGGTGAAAGTATTTATTAAAAAAATTAAGTATAATTAAATATAATAAGAAAATAATATCTACTGTAGATTGTGTGCACATGCATTTCCCCTACTACACTATTTCACACTCTGTCTATTTCTTCTCTATCTGTACTTTTATATCATTTTATATTTATCAAATTATTGTTTTGTTAAGGATTTTATATAATAATCTTTTTTTCTCGAATCAAATCCCTTTGATCCTGCTACTTACCACGACAGCCAATCAGACTTGAAATTTTCTTTTCTGTTACTAAAATGTTTAAATTATATTGTTATTAAACCCTAAAGCATATCATACTAAAACTTTCACGAGATTAATATAAATCAAGATTCTTAAAATTAAAAATGTTTCCAGGTGACTATCTATGATTGAAATCGCAATAATACATTTACATTATTATTCTTAGGTTTATTAAACTCTTGGATACTAATATATAGTTATATAAATATAATATCGCATAATATTAATAAGCAAGTATTGGAATATCTACATTGGAAAGGAAGAAAATAATAAGTTTGTAATATTAGTAGCTTAAATATTAATTTTTTATATTTAAAGACAATTTTTTAAAATATCACATTTTAAAGTTTTTGGTATAAAAATAACATCATTAGTTTAAATTTTAAAGAATATCACAAATTTAATATTAAAATACAGTAAAATTTCATTTTAATAGAAAACATTAAATCCTAAATTGGAAAAATTAATCCAAATATAATGTTTTAAATTTATGTATTTGGAATAAATAAAAATCTTTTTATATAATTGTTTGTGTTACTTTTGAAATTTTAATTTCAATATGCTAGATTTGGAACAAAATTTTTAAAAGATATTATTTTAGGGTATTATTCTATATTTAATAGCAGTTATAGTTCTCTGGATTTTAAAGAATTTGAAAATCCAAACAAAGTCAAGTGATATTACATCATTAGTTTAAAAATATTTATCAAAATCATATATGTTATTGGTTACATGATTTTCTAATGTCTACCAAAATCAAGTGTTATTCAAGACTGAAGATTTACATATGAATTTGAATTTGCAGTGGATTTTAATGGATTTAGAAAGATTTTCAACTTAAAAATATAAAGACTTTAGATGGTGTTATTGGTCTGTGTATTTTAGTTGATTTAAAAATTTGTATAGGATTTAAAAATTATGTAATATATATAATGGCCAGAATTAGAGTAGGTGTTTATATTTCTTTTTAAAAAATTTATATTATGCACAATTTCGTTTTGAACCATTATCATTTCTAAACTTAGTATTGTTAATGTTTCAATTTAAGTTATATATATATATATGTTTTAATTAATAATTGAATTAATTCTTCTAATGGTTTCAAATGGTTTCTTAAATCTTTTTTTAATCATTCGCCACCACAACGGATCGGTGCAATAGTCTAATATTTTTACACAAAAATTGAGCACTTTTATATAAGAAAAGGTGGAGTCGAACTCTATATATATATGTAAGATAGATGTAGAGGTGGTGCAACTATTAAACCCGTTACTACTCCCAAATGATCTCTTAATTTTGAAACAAAAAGAAACATTGAGGAGGGACCTCAAAAAA
Organism: Pugionium cornutum; assembly: GCA_018901935.1. Lineage (NCBI taxonomy): Eukaryota > Viridiplantae > Streptophyta > Magnoliopsida > Brassicales > Brassicaceae > Pugionium > Pugionium cornutum. The sequence continues at coordinate 33,083,682 of CM032160.1, read as the reverse complement.
TTATGCAAAATAGTATTACATAAAATAAGTAAAATGTATGCACTATATATATATAGGTACATCGTTTTAGCATTTATTTGCAACAATAAGTGAATAAGTGAAAGTTGATATTGTCCATTATATTATCTTCATAATTAAATAGCATGATATATGCATGTGTGTTTTAAACAAATACTATGTTTTTTTCTTCGATGAAACATTATATTGTATTATTTGATGAAAAACCTAAGCAGAGAAAACATTAACCTATTTATGTTTTTTTTCCCATGCATCATTTCATGTTTGCTTATAATTATAAGCCGCTTAAAATAAAACCATTTACCTAATTAACTCAAATAATTTAATCATGCAATATTATATTCTAAAATTTGAAGAACAATAGTATATATGAAGCAGTTGGGAATGGTATATAATAATATAATTCTGACCTCTAGACCATTGCTTAAGTATGACATGCTCAATTCGTGGATCGTGATAATTTATTTACTTTAAAATACTGAAGAATAAAATATTGCAACTAATAAATAATTGTGAAAAATTAAAAACCGAGAATTTTGTATGGGCAATTTTTTAAAATAGTAATTTTTTTAAGTTTTTATTTTAAAAATAACATTATTAGTTTCAATTTTCAGTAATAGTATAAATTAAAGATTAAAATAAAAAAGTTAAACTATAAATTGAAAAAATTGAACTCAAATATAATGTTTTAAGTTTAGAGTAATATTCTAAAATAGTATGTTTTTAAGTTTTTGTTCCAAATTTAGTATTATGGATTTAAAATTCTTAAAAATACAAACTATTTTCTGAAAATACATATTTATCATAAATAAATTATAAATATAATTAAAATATTATATTTGATTTTTTTCTAGTTTAAAATTTAATTTTCCTTATTAAAAACAAGTTTTAGAATATTTTAATATTAAATTTGTATTATTTTATAAATTTAAACTAATACTGTTATATTTGGAAAAAAAACTTTTTTTTCAATTGCATTTAAGTTTATGTATAGTTTATTTAGAGTAAATATGTTGTTTTAAATAATTATTTATATTATTTTTCAAATTTTATTTTTAAAATGCTAAATTTTTAGAAAATTTGTTTTAAAAAATGTTATTTTACATTATCACGAAATTGAAATGTAACATCGGATATATATATGTATAAAAAAGCATATCTAAGGCATATATATCCCATTTAATTGGTATCAATCGTGCAGATCAACTTATTTAATAAAATGGATTTCTGGTCACAGAAACACATGTATGGTCGTTGACAAAAATAAACTAAAACATCAACAAAACTAATTGGCTACCTGAAGGGTAATGTTGGTGAGGTAACCATAACAGATAAATTACTGAAATATTCATGTTAACATTGTTTAAGGTCCCACTTCCAGAAAAATTATGCTTCTTGGTTCAGACTTTACTGTAACTGTTAGGGTTCAAAGACTTCCATGCTTTGTCAAAATACAAATGAACAAACTATCTCTCTTCAGTTACTCAGAATGTCACACATCAGGTGCTTTCTCTTGTGACTGATCTAAAATGACCCTATGCTACTTTAATACTTATTAATCATTGATTCATTTGTTTTTGTATTTTATAACGTGAAAAACCAGATATAAAAATCACGATGCAAAAACGTCGAGAAAATTATGTGCAGTTGAAGGAGAAAAAAGTGAAAGCGATTTAGAGTTTTGATTCAGTTTTGAGCTAAAATCTTAACTAAAATTTGGCGTAAAAAGAACCAATCCAAGTCTAAGCCCGACTCGGCTCAATCTGGCGACGATAACGCGAATGGTTTGGTCTCTTTTTTCTTCAACTCTTTTAACCTATCATATGAGTTCTTCTTTTTATATAATAGATGATTTTTCGTCAATTTTCTAATGTGAAACTTTTGTCACTCCACATTAATTTATCCAACAAAGTTATGATTTTTACATGAGCCCAATAATGCATTTCTCATTCAAATTTCAATATTTTTTATAATCAATATTTGAGAAATATTACCCAAATTGAACATGTAAATATTGTCCAAAAAATTGTTCCAACATGATCTATGTTTAATCAAGAATCAAACTTTCATATTATGAACGAAATGATAAAACTCTAAAGCAAGTGGATAGCATAACTACCATTTTGGATTTCCGAATTTTTCTAATGAGATAAATATTTTTGTTTAAAAAAAATAGCATGATAATTTCCGTGACAATTATTTATGTTTTGATTTTAGTATTGTTTTGGCGAATGTTAGATGAATGTCCATAGTATTGTGTTATGATACAAAAATTTAAATATGAATTTTTCTAAATTAAAAAAATTGTTATGATTTGTTTAATTAGTTTTATAAGATATCGACCAATTCTTAATTTATCTGTTTTCATCTGTATAACAATAGTTACACACGTTTTTTGATCCGTTATTGATTATCCAAAACTTTTTTTGTTGTATTTCTTGCATCGAAATATTTTTTTTTATCATACTCTTATATATATGAATTATTAGAATTTTCTAAATTTTTGATTGATGAAACTTCAATATTTATGAAATATTAAATTTTTTATTGAAGAGATTCTTTTCTTATTCAATATTTTTAATCTTATTCAATATAGACGATAGTCAGAAAAAATTTATTAATCTTATCAGTTTTGTAACCCAAAATAGATTACACAAAAAGATAAAAAAAAATAGGAAGATTGTTTACATAAAAATATATTCAAATCTAATGTACATGTGTGTGTCTTGATAAGGTCATCATGTAGAAAAATCATATCATATAGTCAAATATAACATAAGGTGCTTATAATATATAGTACAAACTAAAAAAAAATAGTAGAAACTAGATAGAGTAGACCTTGGGAACTCCAATATTAGCTTGAAAGAATCTAAAGCCCTGCACATGTGGAGTTCTACTTCTTATGTTAATAAATTTGACTTTTTTAGTTCATTGATTTTTGCTACATTTTTAATTTAATATTCACACCCTTTTTTACAATTGTAAGCTATAACATGTCTTTAGCTTAAATAAGTATTGAAATGACTTTCAATAAAATAAAATATAAGCATTGATAAATTAGTGGAATTAATTTGCTCCTCAAAATCAACTTCAAAATGTTTTGTATTTTGCATTATATTCTTCAAGTTAATTTTAATTAAATAAAATCATAAAATTTTATAAATAACTATCAAATTTCCCTAATATATTATTTGAACAACATTTTAAGAAAATAATTTCACTTTAATTTTTAATTAACAAAAATATCATGTTAAGGTATCATCACTACACTATTAATTTTAAATAAATATATAAATGAATTTTTTTTTTGTCATCTGGACCACAACGAACCGGGTCAATAATCTAATATTTTCATACAAAAATTTAACACCCTTATACGGAGAAAGTTGGAGTCGAACTCCACATATCTGGGATAGATGTAGAAGTGGTACAACCACTACATCACTTACTACTCCCAAATATATAAATAAATTTAAATTAATAGAATAATTATAATATATGTAATTGTTATTAATTTGGTTAGATAACTAATATATTTTATTAAACTAACTAAAAATATTATTAAAGTCATAAAAACTAATTATTTTTATTTCTTTAATTTATATATATATAAATAATTTTAAATAAAAATTAAAATTATATAAATATTTAATTTATATTTACTAATAAATAATAAATTATATAATTTGTTAATATTTTTTTCCGAATGCATGATGTGATTATAAATCTAGTATACTATTACTCAATAAAATGATTACATTACATATGAATAATAAGAAAAACACACTAACTAAATCACAATTAATATTGTTGTATTGAATATGGGCCTGAAATGAATAGTAAAGTTGATAAATTCATGCCCATTTTGTCTGTTTTTACTAATTCCAGAAAGCAAGATTTTTCGACATCAAACTTACTTTGATGTATAAATGATTTACATCATCCATGCCATTACATAACTTAGACACTGAGCTCTATAGCCTTACATGCTAAATTACCAGAAAATACATTTGCTTGTTTATTAATCCATAAAAATCTAAAGTTGAGTTCATGTTTATAATATTCAAAATGTCCTTACTAAACTTCATAATTTTAACACAACGATAATGAAAATATTGAGTAGTTCTTGTTTCAAAGACTTACATCTAAAGATCAGATAAAGAGAGTATCCTTCATTAGTTTTTTTTTGTAATATATTCTTCTTTAATTAGTTGTAAAATTAAGAACATACAGTTGATTTCAATAAACCAACAAATAATCCAGATGAGAAATGGCCAAAGCATAATACATAATAATTCAATGGCATTATTCTCTTACTATTGAATGTATATTCCGATGTATAAATTAAGGAAAATGTGTTATTTACAAAACTCCTGTTAGTAAAATAATATTTTAAACAGTAGATTTTAAAGAGATCTTAAACAATCGAAGCAGATATTTAGTATGTGTGTATTGATATACTTCAATGATTATGTTGCGATCAATCCAAGCTATGTGCGAGTTAAAATAATCCATGAGCAAACTAGACTCCTCCCGAATATCAAAATTGTATCTTAACAATATTACGTAGTTAATAAAACTGTAATTTACAAACTACTATACAGTTGAATATTTTTTTAAAAAAATACGTACATAAACTACCATAAATTATACCGAAGAAGAAAAAATAGATGGCATATTTATAGAATCAATATATAATTTTTCTCATTGATTCAAATATCGTTTCGAAGTGTGACGGTTGAAGTGTAACGGTTTTACAACAATTAGAATCACAAAATACAATAACAATGTTCTAATATGCAACATTAAATCAAAAACATAATAGTTCACTCAAATTCTTTAAAAAAAGTTGTTGGAGTGTGTTGTATGTTGGTCCATTATTTTTGAGAAGACAACTTGAATTTCCTCAGAAAATTAGAATTGAATTCAATCATCCTTCGTCCTTTAGATGATAGATATCAATCTATGAGACTATTTCCTCAACAAAAGCTCCATATATTTCCTCAGCAATCTCATTTAGGCATCTTTTTCGGAAATTTGAAAACCAAACCCCAGAAATTGGCAATAATAGAGATTACATATTTGATCAATTAAAATCACCCCCAATTGCGAGAATTACACTTTTTCACAATTTTCCTAAACTTTTCTGTAATGTAAGTGTGCAATAATATTACGTGGTAAGCAATTACAATAGTAAATATAAAAGAATGAGAGATTTTCATGAAATAATTATATGATTCACGCACGAACAAGATTAATACTATGATAGAAATATCCTAACATATTATTTGAAAACTATTTAAAAAAATAATACTATCACGTGTTATTAATAAAAGTGTCATCTTAACGTTTCATCACCATATTAAATTTTAAATAAATATATAAATAAATTTAACTTAGTAGAATAATTATAATATATATCATTATTATTAATTTGGTTAAAGAATCAATATATTTTATTAAACTAACCAAAAAATACTATTAAATTCATAAAAAATAATTATTTTTCTTTTCTTAATTTTCATATAAAAAAATTAATATTACAAATAATTTTAAATAAAAGTTAAAATTATATAAATATTTAATTTATATTTAATCATAAATGATATTATATAACTTTTGATATTTTTCTTCTTACTTATATATAAATCTAGTTTAATATTATTTATAAATATTAAATAGAAAAGGGCAGCCGCCTATGATAGGCTTTGATATGAGTGTTTAAGATTTGAAGTCATCAAGTGCAAATAAATATATTTTAAAAAAGAAGCTATAAGATTACGACTACCAAATTGATTTCACAAATCGCACCAACATTGTGTCGGCTTCGTTTCTTTTTATATTGTTTTCCTTTAGTTTTATGCTCTACAACAATGTAACTATCACAATTCACTTTTTTAAAAAGACATGTGAACAATTTGATAATATGTTTTTTGAACAAAAGATGTTTTTTTCCATGATTCACTCTCATAATTGTTGGATCTTAGATTATGGAAATGTAGTCTATTAGATCAACTATAATGCTTATCGCGGTTTGATTAGAATAAAAGATCAAAAGCAAAGAGAAATTTGTATTAAATTACATGAATCTATTACAAGTTTTGAATTCGGTTGTGGTTCTGAGTTATTAAAAGTTTCTGTCAAATTATGGCGCGAGACTCATCTTTTATACTACCATCTCGATTATGAGATCGTACAGGTCTCTTACCTGTTCGGCGACTCCTCGACAAATACACACCTATTAACGATAGGAATGGTCTTTCGTCCTACTGGGGCTATTTACTTTGGGCCGAGCTCGAATTTACAAGAAGGGCGCATCGCAACTCCAACAATAATTTTACTTTTCATCACTTAAAATTTTTTTATAAAATAAAGAAGAAAGAGAATGGTCATGTTCGTTTGGCAGCCGTAGGAACCTATGGCTGCGGCTGCGGCAGATTTTTGTTGGTTTAGCTGCCGCAGGTACCTGCAGCGGTGCGACTAAAAATCTGCGATCAACCGCAACCGCAACCGCCGGCGGCAGACAAACGAACAACATCTGCCGCAGGATTGACCGCAGCCGCAGCCGCAGGATTGACCACAGTCACAGCCGCAGCCGCCTGCGGCGACCAAACGAACAACAATAATATAATTTGAGAAGAAACGACGAATAGTCCCAGACAAATATTTTGGGCGGTACGGACAAATCATGCTTCATTCTTCATCACTTCCCCTTTGCCTTAAAAGTTAAAACCAATTTTCTCTCAAATAATACTATTTAATATTGTTTCTCTGTCTTTACTTTCATTACATTTCGTATTAATTATTAATTATCTATTGTTTTGGTTTCAGTTCAAAGTAGGTACTCTATCCGGATATTATTTAGTAATATTTTCAACGAATTTTAGACATTTTTTCACGGATAATTTATCTCTACTGGCAGGCAAAATCCCATATATTAAATAAATTAGGTGATACTTTGATAATATTATTTAAGTTTTTATTATCCATTGCAGACATCATCATGCACATTCACATTGATTTGGTGTCATGGTAGTTCGGTTAACTTGAAGCTAACAAAACCCATTGACCATTTTTACCTAGTCTGTCTGGTTCCTTTCATCTTTCTAGGTTTTAAGTATATGGAATATTTTTAAATATTTTCGAATAATTTTCATAGTGTTCTTTTGATTTTAGGAATTCGTTTTCTACATTGGAAATACTATTTCAATATATTAATTTTCCTACTATTTATTTGAATTGAGCATATAATTTATATGTCTATTGAAAAGAAATATGTAAATTGTTTGGTGATAAAAATAGTCTAGTAAACTCATATTCACCATCGTTGCTAAGAATTCTGATTATGTGTAGACAATGTTGATTGAAACTGGTTTGTTCGGTTTAATTATTTAAAGTAGTTCAGCGTAATTAGTTTGAGCTATTTCTTGTTTGACTAATACCTTAAAAAACATATTTTTAAGTTTATTTTCTAAATTTACCACATTAAAAATAAAATTTCTAAAATAACACAAATTATTATATAAAAATAAATATTTAACTCAAATAAACTATATATAAAATTAAAACATAATGTTTGGATTCATTTTTTCTAATTAAGGTTTAATTTTTTTTATTAGAATGATATTTTTAATTTTTTTAATATTAAATTTATATTATTTTAGAAATTTAAATGATTAATGGTATATTTGTAACAAAAACTTGAAATGTTGATATTTTATATAATTGCCCTTCTTCTTTTTAGTTCATATATTTATAAAATGAGTATCGTATTAGTAAACGTATAGTTTGACATAATACCTCCATTTTAAATAGAATGATTTATTAAAAATTTATATAAAATAAATAAATGTACTATTCACACTAAATAATTTTCCATAACAATTTTTTTCTAAAAGCTTTTCACATAACTATGAAATATAGCATTTCCTAATAAAGGTTTCTTAAAGTTTACAAGTTATTAACTAAATTAGTATCCCTAATATATTATTTGAGAAACTTTTTTAACAAATTAATCTTAGTTTGAAGTGTTAATAACAAAAATATCATTTTGAGGTGTCAACATCACATCGAGTTTTAGATTGAATATATAAAAAGGTTTAAATTATTAGAATAGTTACAATACATACCACTAATATTAATTTAGTTAGAGAATAAATATATTTTATTCAACTAACCAAAAAATACTATTATATTTGCAAAAACAATAATTTTTCTTTTTTTAAAATTTTTATACGTTAATTTATAAATAATTTCAAATCAATATAAATAGATTTAAGTTACTACCGTAATTCTTAATATATTATTTGCGAAACATTTTAAAAAATAATATTATTCTGACGTGTTATTAAGAAAAATATCATGCTGACGTGTTATCACTACAGTAAATTTTAAATAAATATATAAATCAGGTTAACTTATTGAAATAATTACATTATATATCATTGTTATTAATTTGGTTAGAAAATTAATATATTTTATTAAATTAACTAAAAAATACTATTAAATTCGCAAAAAAATAATTATTTTCTTTTATTAATTTATTTTAGTTTGTCAAAAAATAATTATTAGACTAACAAATATTAATGTTAAAAGTAATTTTAAATAAAAGTTAAAATTATATAAATATTTAATTTATATTTCTTAATAAAATATAATTTACGAATATTTTTTCTAATGCAAGGCGTGGTTATAAATCTAGTTAAAGTGTATTCAACAACCTCAAAGTAATCTTTATGGGATAAAAGTCTGGAAATAAAAATAATAAAAACTGATTGGGTAATCTATTTGTAAGAAACCTAATAGAGATGGAGAATTTCTTGGAAATTGTAGTCATATATATGGAGGGACAGGATGATCTCCAAACCCTAGAAACTTACTCCTTCAAGAAATTTGGTCTTCTTCGTGTAAATTGAAAATTAATTTATAGTGGTATAGATATAAATAATGTGCTCATAATTATAAAATTTATTAGATTTGATAATTACTGTAAATGAAAATTTATTATAAAATTTTTGTTTATAGATAAGACATTCACTATATCAAATTCAAATCTTAATACTTAACCGTAATACAAGAAGTACTACACTATAATACAAACCATTAACCTATATATATATATATATGATTTAATCTATTTATAATATATTTAGGTTAGTTGATCAGTAACATGTGGATGAATGAAGTTAGAATAACCGATCTAAATAGGCCACTTCATTTTATTTCCACACAATATTCCATCTTCATATTCCAACTTGTAAACTAAATATTCAATCACTATATATATATATATATATATATATATATATATTAAGTACACCTTTCAAGAATGTAGCTTCTCAGAAACATTTTTGGTTTTTGATTTCCAAGCAAGCTGAATCCGAAGAATGAGCTGGATTTCGATCGGTGGCTGTGGCGGTTGTTACAAATGTTATTTATAAAGAATGAAAATGTTTTTTTTTTATCATAATCATAATTAGCATTTCTTGTGATATGTAAACTAACATAATTTTAATATCCATCATTTGACATTATTTTTGGCCTTTCTCAAAATAATTTTATTGTAAAATTATAATATAGTATTTAAAATTTTCTTTAATTTGCGTACATAATAACAAACTAACATAATATTTGAAACAGAAAATGACATATAAACTTTTCTTTACTTGAACCTCTTTGTCAAATCAAAAAAAAACCTCTCTCAAAAACTCTTTCTATTCTTTGTCAAATAAAATATCGCTACATCGAATTTGGACACATACTAATAAAAAGATAAAAAGAAAATAAAGACAAAAAGACAAAAAAGGTTTAATTACATCATTAATCTGACATCGAACTACTGTTCAATATTTGTTTATCTCTCTTTCTCTTTTCTTTGCTCCAAAATCTACCATTTAAAGTAAAGCAATAAAGCATATAGAAACAACCAATCTCAAAGCCTTTCCAAATCCTTTTGTAGAATAAACATACAGAGAGAGAGAGAGATGATGAATAGAGGAGTGTTGGAGAGCTCTCCAGTACAACACCTCACGGCGGCTGGAAACCCTAACTGGTGGAACAATGTAAGCGGCGGCTTGCTGCCACCACCGCCAGGTCCGCCACAGCTGCCGCCTTGTACCACTACTAATCTTCTTCCGAATCTTTTCCCGAACTTCTTTCATTCTCCGACTTCTTCATCTTCTTCTTTACCTTCTCTACCTCCTACAAGTAACCCTAACTTCTCTTCTTGGCTTTACAATAGTAATGATCTGTCGTCTCTTGACCAGCCATGGAACCTAAGCCAACTCCTCTTGTAACTCTTTCTCTCCTTAATTATTGAAACATATATATATCTTACAATATTGTGGGATATTTTTGAAGAAATGGTTTCAAGTTCTTGAGTTTGTTTTTGTACATATATATATAAGGTCTAATATGGATTATGTCTTTGTTGAAAGGAGTGGATTGATGACGGGAGAGGAAGAGAGAACGGACATGATGAACCATCATCAAGATCATGAACCGCATAGTTACCAAGAGAATAAGCTAGAGAATTGGGAAGAACAAGTTTTGAGGCAACAAGCTTCCATCAAAAAAGAGATTAACAATGATTATGGTTATGTAATGATGTCGTCACCAAACTCACCTCTAAACAAGTCTCGTGTTACAACAACAACAGCAGTTCACAATATCAATGAAGACAACAACAATATCAATCACAATTGTCTTAAACTTTCTGAGGTAACGAATATCAATTTTATATGATTTATGAATTAATAGTTCTAAAGATTTTATTGATGAAGTGTAATAGCTCAGAAATTAGTGGGTCTTCTTTTGCAAATAAGAAACCAAAGCTTCAAGTACATTCTCTTCTTCCTTCATCACAATCAACTTTCAAGGTAAGTAATTTCTTTTGCAATTAATAGTTTTACTCTCTGTGTCTATATATCTCTTGCTAATAAAATATTATTTTTCAAGTTTTTGTTCTAAATATACCACTAATCATTTAAATTTCCAAAATAACACAAATTTAATATTAAAATAATTAAAAAATTTTACTAATAAAAAAAATTTAAGCCTTAAATTGTAAAAGTGAATCTAAACATTATGTTTTAATTTTATATATAGTTTATTTAAGGTAAATAATTATTTTTACATAATAATTTGTGCTATTTTAGGAATTTTATTTGTAATGTGCTAAATTTGGAATATAAACTTAAAAATATGTTATTTTACAATATTACTCTATTTTTAAGTTTATCTTCTAAATATAACACATTCAAAGTAAAATAGCATAAATTATTATATAAAAATAATCATTTATCTCAAATAAACTATATATAAAATTAGAATATAATATAGGGCAATTGACTAAAATAGCACTATTTCAAGTTTTTGTTCCAAATATAGCACTAGTCATTTAAATTTCCAAAAATAGCACAAATTTAATACTAAAATAATTGAAAACTTATTCCTAATGAAAAAAATTTAAACCCTAAATTGGAAAAAGTGAACCCAAACATTATGTTTTAATTTTATATATATTTTATTTAAGGTAAATAATGATTTTTACATAATAATTTATGCTATTTTGAGAATTTTAGTTTTATTGTGCTAAATTTGGAAGATAAATTTAAAATGGTACTATTTTAGGGTATTACTCTATAATATTTGGGTTCACTTTTTCCCATTTAAGATTTAAATTGTTTTAGTACAAATAGTTTTTTTAATTATTTTAGTATTAAAATTATGTTATTTTTAGAAATTTAAATGATTAGTATTATATTTGGAATAAAAATTAAAAATGTGTTATTTAGACAATTGGCCTTTTAAGTTTCCTTATATATTATTCAGCATGCCCAATCCATTTTACGGTTAACTTACATATATAGTGTTTTGGTTTACTTAAAAAAAACTAAAGAACTAATTCTCTCTTTCTTCCCAGTCTAAATTGATGTCGGTATGTTTGTAATATATAAGGTCGAACATAGATTTAATTATACATACTCGTTAGATAACGAATTTACAAATGTGAATATAAATAATCTCTTGGATTAACACTTAAAACAGGTGAGAAAAGAGAAACTTGGAGGCAGAATTGCAGTTCTTCATGAGTTACTGATTACTGATTAGTTCCCTTTACTAATCACTACTTAATTAAGATACTCTAATTTTAAAAATAGGGTTTACTTTCGTCAACTACACAAACTTATGCGATTAAACCTATTTCCACCCTTATTTTTTGGGTCTTCCTTTAACTACATAAACTGTATTTTTCTTTCATAAATTACACAAATTTCATAAATTCTTCTAATTGCAAAAATTCTATTAATATTTATGCGTTAAATAGCTATTAAATCTAGTTCTAATTCGAAAATCTGGTTTTAACTTGATTTTATTTTGAAATTAAAACTAGGTTTTCGAAGTAAAATAAAGTTTAATAACAATTTAACATGTAAAAATTAACGAAATTTTTGTAATTAGAATAATTTATGAAGTTTATGTAGTTTACAGAAGAAAAACGCAGTTTATGTAACTTATAAAATACCCAAAAAGTACGGATAAAAATAGATTTATTCGCATAAACTCGTGTAATTGTCGAAAATAAACTTTTAAAAATAAGTTAAATTAATAATGGAATGTATGTTATTTATTAGTTGATCGATTCCTTTTTTTGCAGAATGACGCAGCCTCTGTCTTGTCGGAAGCTATTGGATATATTAGATTCCTCCACAGTCAAATTGAGGTGACTTGTCTTTTCCCAAACTACCATTCTTTCTTATTTATTTCAAGGGTTTATTTCCGTCGACTACACAAACTTATGAGACTAAACATATTTCCACCTGTATTTTTTGGGTCTTTTTTTAACTACATAAACTGCATTTTTCTTTTATAAACTACATAAATTTCATAAATTATTCTAATTTCAGAAATTCTATTAATGTTTACACATTAAATAACTATTAAATCTCGTTCTAATTCGAAAATCTGGTTTTAATTTGGGTTTATTTTAAAATTAAAACCAGATTTTCGAAATAAAACAAGATTTAATAATAATTTAACATGTAAACATTAACGAAATTTCTGTAATTGGAATAATTTATGAAGTTTATGTAGTTTACGGAAGAAAAACATAGTTTATGTAACTTATGACATATCCAAAAAGTACAGGTGTAAATAGATTTATTCGCATAAATTCGTATAGTTGACGGAAGTAAACCCTTATTTCAACTTTCGAGAAAAATATTAATTCGAAACTTCCCTCACAACTAAACAAAATCATGTTTATTCTTTGGAATTCTAAATTATACAATAATTGATAAAAATAATACTATTTTAAAATTTTATTCTAATTATAGTATTATTAATTTAAATTTTTAAAAATATCACAAATTTAATATTAAAATATCAAAATTTCTTTTTAATAAAGAAAATTAAATTGTAAATTAGAAAAAAGGTTCAAATAAAATATTTTAATTATATTTATAATTTATTTATAGTAAAAAAAAACCTCTCCCTCGATCAAGTGATCTAGCACCACCATCATCTCTAACTTCCTAAACTACAACTATATCCTCTCTTTCCAACCACTAAACAAACCTAACAACTTCAAACACTTTAGGAATAAAACTAAAGCAAAGGAAGAAGGACATGAACCAGTGTAATATTTCGATATGCAGAAACTGGTGGTGCATGAAGAAAGTTTTAAGAAATTGATTTGAGTACTTATGTCACCAAATTGTACTTATCTTTTCCATCACTCGTCCTGACATAATTCAAAAATTAAAAATGTTTTGAGTTGGAGCAATTTAGTGATAGACAAGAATGGATGCAAAAATTAATTTTGTATGGGACACATATTAAAACTTTTTAAATCAAATACATTTTTTATAAAAAAATTTTATTAATTTTTACAAAAACAAAAATTTTTTAAATATTTAAGTAAATTAATAATATAAGGTATAGATTCCACCATTTCTCTAGCTAGATCCGTCCTTAGTGATAGATGATTTACGGGTAACTGATTTCTCGTTTCATACGAATGAGAACAAAATACAGAGAAAAATTGTGTAGTAGCTTATAAGATCAATAAACAAATCTTTTGAACCTTTAAAAATATCGCACCGACCATCAAACGAGAGTTGGACTCACGGACCAGACAGGACTTGAGAGCCCATAGATAGTCGTGGTCGGAGTCATTACAACGGGTGTCGGCGTTAAAGGAACTTTCCTCTGCTAGCTGGTCATGACTGAAGTAGACCAAAGTTGGAAAGGTTGGCGATTGGGAATTAGGTTTTCGAGAAAAAGAAAATGGTCAGAAGAAATAATGTCAAAAATGAGTAGAAAAATCATTTAAATTGTTAAAGAAAAAAGAGACACTTGAATTATGTTATTTACTTTGTCAAAGTGTATATATTTGGTCATAAAGTTTTTCTAACAAATGATATGGAACAACTTTTCCGACCAAAATATTACGTTTTGGAAAATCTTTTAAGCATGACAAAAAATTGTTTGAGTTTGTGAGCATGAAATCAGTTTTGGCTTACATTTTTAACATTTTTCTTATAAATTCCATCGCTATTCAATAGACCAAATCAATACACATTTTAGATTTTTGAAGAGAGAAAAATGTTGACAGAGCTAAAAATTCTTATTATTTCTTAGACTAATGAAATTACTTCAATTGAGTAAAATCTTTTGGTTATAATTTTCTCTAAAGCTTACTTGTTATCAGAGCCGGTCCTGAATTTAACAGGGCCGCAAGCAAAAAAAAATAGACCGTTTTATACTACAAAAAAAATTGGGTCATTGTTATAAGGATTCGAACTGAAGAACTCTAAGAAGCAATTTACTTTTATTTACCATTTGTGCTAAGAGTACTTTTGAAATAATAACTGATTTTTTTATATTAGTAGTGAGGACCGCAAGCACGAGCTTGCTTTGCTTGCGCCTAGGCCCGGCCCTGCTTGTTATATCATACACATACTGAAGAAATGTTTACTTGTTTGCATGATCAGCTTATGAATGAGTATCACATGAAAATATCAAAAGGAGCTTCATTGTCATCTACGAACAATCTGGAATCAAACCTTAACGAGAAACCAAAGAAAGATTTGAGAAGTATAGGACTTTGTGTTGTCCCCATCTCTTCCACACTCCAAGTTGATAGTGACAATGGTGCCGACTATTTGGCTCCAACGTTTGGGATCACTTTTAGGTGAACCATTTCACTTTATGTTCTTTGGATTTCGGTCGGTCAAAATAATGATAGAAGAGAACTATTAATGTTATAACATCATGACCAACTAATCGATTGAGAAAACAAAAATACAGATTGCTCATAATGATAATACGATTATTTGAAAACATCAAAGATTGTTTTCATCGTTTGGCCTTTGAAGATTTCTAGTTGACATTTGACGCATATAATGATATATTAGATGAAGATTCATACTCACACATTATAATTAATTTTTTTATTTAGTAAATATAAATTATATACGTACAAAAATGTAATTGATTAAAATATTTTTTGAACTTTTTAATATTGAGTATACAAAGAAAATAGATAATGAAATCGGATTATATAAATAAATTTATATTGTCTATCTTGGATAGGTAATATTATTAATAGGTAATAAATTGTAGATGTGATAAATATTCAATTCAACTAAATTTTTGTGTTATATTTTGTTTGACTAATTTTTCAAAATTCCTAATATTTTGTTTTATAATGTGTTTGACTTTTATGTCAAAATATTATAGATTTATATATAATATACGGTTAAATATCTAATGCCATTTTCGTAAATATTATAGTAAATTATGTCTTAAATACTATTTGTCTTAAGATAATTTAATGAATTGACACGTCAGCATGTCACATTTGAATTACATGTGAAATGAGGTTCCTATATTAAAATGTTTATCAATTAATATATAGGAATATGTTTTTTTTGAATTTATATATAGTTTATTTAGAATAAATAAAATATTTTTACATAATTATTTGTGTTATTTTAACAAATTTGAAACAAAAAAATTTTAAATATATTATTTTAGACTATTACTATCGTATAAATTACATAAATTTATGGGAAAAAGTGGAGTAAGTGAGTAAATGAATTTAGAATATAAAAAAATATCTAAAATTCTGTAGCCTTAATGACTTTGTTTGTGTAGAGTTTTTATGTTATATATTTGAATCTTAGAAATCATTTGGCAATTTTTAAATAAACAAACAATTTGGGCCAAAACCAATATTTTTAAGCATTGCTTTTCTGTTTTTGTGCGGTCATGAGGTGATTGTCAACGTGTCAATTGTCAATTGGTTCATATCTATTATATACTATTCTTAATAGATTTTTGGGACAAAATAATTTCCTTTTTTGCGGAGATCGGACGGTCAACAGCCAATCACACTTCAAACCTTATATGAACTGAAATCGTTGGATCAAAGATTTTTATATCAACCGTCCGATCAAATTGTCTCGTAAATCTATCCGTCGAACAAAATCCAGAAATTGAAATTTCAAAACATGTATAAGAGAGGGAGTAGAGAAGCTTTTTCTCTTTTTCTCTCTCGACGACGAAGAAGAAGAAGACGAAGAAACCCAAACTCTCAATCTTTTCTTTTTCCGCTTTTTATCAGATTTCTCTTGTCTGCTTCTTCTGGAGCTTAAACCCTTCAACAAAACCCTAAATCTGTTCTATCTCAATACAAGCAAATCAAATTTCGAATTCAAATTGCCGTTTGAGTTTTAGTAGACGCCGATTCGGCTCGTGGGTTTTCACATACGGAAGAGACTAAGGCTGGCATCGGATATTGAATTTCTCCTGTTTCTCGAGCTGATTTGCGTAATTTACTGTGTGTTTCTCTGGGATTTCGGTGATTATAAATTCTGATCTTGTTGGGGAAAAAATGTAAATTTCTGGGTCTCTTCAGATACTAAATCGAAATTTTTTAGATGGAAGAAGGAGGTGAATTCCCGCCAAAAAAGGACATTCCTGAAGAGTCTGATATTCCGGCCAAGAAGTCGGCGAGGCAACTCGACTTTACTGGTGGCTCAGGCTCAGATATGGATCATTCACAGTCTAATAAAACTCCAGCCACATGCATTTCTTCACCGGTAGCGACGGCTACGCGGCCTATTAGCGGTCAGGGACGGTCGATAACAGCGACGGTGGTGACTCCGATTCCACCGTCACAATCTCAGGGGTCAATCAGGCTTCCGTAAGTTTCAGAATTGAGCACTTTTTGTTTCTGCGAAGAAAAATTTGAAACTTTTGAGACGTAGATAGATTGGGAACTTATTATA
Source organism: Pugionium cornutum (assembly GCA_018901935.1). NCBI lineage: Eukaryota > Viridiplantae > Streptophyta > Magnoliopsida > Brassicales > Brassicaceae > Pugionium > Pugionium cornutum. Next base: position 33,066,367 of record CM032160.1, on the reverse strand, counting down.
GATGTGACGTAATTGATCTATGTAGCTGCAGATTTGGGGATTGAAGAATAGATCTTTCTGGTCTTTTGTCCTTTGGGGTTTAAATTTCCAAAGCTCACATTTGTTTCTTCTCTATCTCTCTTTTTTTCTGTAACCAAAGGAAGCACGAATCTCCAAATTCTAAGCCAAGGCATGTGGTGGAAGCTAGAGATGAAACCCCTCAGAAGAAAAAACATTGTAACTGCAAACATTCACGGTGCTTGAAGCTGTAAGTCTGCGAATCATTGTCTCCATCATAACCATTGATGAGCAACTCTTTGTTTTGGATTTCTACTTTAAAGTTTTATTATTTAGTGGCATGTGTTTATAGACTTATAATCATATGAATTGAAACTATGAACTCAACACTCTGCAATGTTCTTTTGGTCAGGTATTGTGAATGCTTTGCATCTGGCGCCTACTGTGATGGTTGCAACTGTGTAAATTGTTTCAACAACGTTGAGAATGAACCTGCAAGACGAGAAGCGGTTGAATCAACTCTGGAGCGGAACCCAAATGCGTTCAGGCCTAAAATCGCTAGCAGTCCACATGGTGCACGAGATAACAGGGTACACATGTGGTTTTGTTGTTGGGTGATCTTTAACTGTTTTTAGGAAAGTTGCAAATTTAACTCAAATTTGCAGGAGGAAGTTGGTGGAGTTGTGATGTTGGGGAAACACCACAAAGGCTGTCATTGCAAGAAATCAGGATGTCTTAAAAAGTATTGTGAGTGCTTTCAGGCAAACATTCTTTGTTCTGAGAACTGCAAATGCTTGGATTGCAAAAACTTTGAAGGAAGTGAAGAGAGACAAGCTCTCTTTCATGGTGAACATTCCCATAATGTGGTTTATCTCCAACACGCAAACGCTGCCATAACTGGAGCTATAGGTTCCTCGGGCTTTGCATCTTCTCCACCTCCTCCTAAGAGAAAGAAAGCTCAGGACATTTTCTTAACCCAAGCAACCAAAGATTCATCTACTCATAGGCTTGGCCAGGTAACCAAAAAACCCATCTGGTCAGTGTTCTATATGCTTTTTCCGTATCTGTTCCCTTGGTTAGGAAAATGGGAGATTTTATGGTGTAATTCTTGGTATCAGGAAAATAGTGGAAGATCAACATCCTCTAAAGCTGTTTCTCGTCGTGGAGGCAATGCATCGTTAGGCCCATCCAAAGCTGTGTATAGGTAAAGGCCTGATGTGTTACCAAACTAAATCTGATCCAAAGATTGCAGAAATTGAGTTATCTATTTTTGTTTCCTTTTAAAGGTCTCTCTTGGCAGACATAATTCAACCACAGGATGTGCAAGCACTTTGCTCTGTTCTGGTTTCTGTAGCTGAGGAAGCAACCAAAACATTAACAGTAAAACGTTTGGAAGATGAGACAGAAACTTCCTTAGCTTGTTCTGCTCAAGGTCAAGGACAAGACAATAATAAAGATACCGAGGTTGAGAAAGCTGCGAGTGGAAACCAATCTCGTGCTGAGGATTCTAGTTCAGATGGCTCTAAAAGCAGAGACCTGTCTCCAGAAACTTTGGCATTGATGTGTGATGAACAAGACACTATGTTAATGGTTGCAGGTTCATCTAGTTGTTCGGTGGAGCTCAACTCGCAGCTACCTAACGAGCAAGACCAGGTTTATGCAGAGCAGGAGAAAGTAGTACTAACCAAGTTCCGTGACTGCCTTAACCGAATAATCTCCTATGGAGAATTAAAAGGTTGAACCAAACAGAGTTTACCGAAACATAAGAGTAGCGTACTAAAAGTTTGTTTTTTTTTCTTTGTTGCAGAATCAAAGAGTTGTTTGTCAAGGATGGATCTAGACCCACCTGTACTAGCGGCTGTGAAAGTCGAGCCAATGGTTCAACAAAACAACAACCTTCCCAACTAATCTCCTCGCACACTCAGATTCAACAACTTCAAGCTTTGTATGAGAAGAAAGAGCTATGAATCATCAATATTTACTGCTAACTTTACAGAGAGCAACAATAATCTGCGTCGACGACTCGACATGGCTAATTTATAAGGTAACGCCTATTATTATACAACACAGAATTGTGTTATGGGCTTTCTTCTTTCTTCCATCCAAATTCTTTTTTTTTATTCATAATTGTTTTCTTTACGAATTATTGTCATTATTTGTGTACATTTGCCACTTAGTCCATACGACGATGTTCCTTAGAAATAAATTTACTTAAGAAATAAATTTAAAAAGTTTTACTCAAATATTATATATTATATGCTATATTTACAATTTTTCAATTAAAGTTATTGAGAAATTTTAGGAAAAAGTAGCAAAGGAGAGACTGAACAAAACGCCGGTGAGAATGAGAGTATTGGCCCTATGGGCTTTTGAAATGAGCCCAGTATTTGCCCTATGGGCTTTTGAAATGAGCCCAGTATTTACCCTATGGGCTTTTGAAATGAGCCCAGTATTTGCCCTATGGGCTTTTGAAATGAGCCCAGTGTAGGCACTAAGATATCAGACGAGATAAAGCAATATGGGCTTTTGAAATGAACCCAGCATCGGCCATATTGGCTTTTGAATGAGCTCACTATTGGTTCTAAGATATCGGACGAAATAAAACAATATGGGCTTTTGAAATGAGTCCAATATTGACCCTATGGGCTTTTGAAATGAGCCCATTATGTGCCCTATGGGCTTTTGAAATGAGCCCAGTGTAGGCACTAAGATATCGGACGAGATAAAGCAATATGGGCTTTTGAAATGAACCCAGCATTGGCCATATGGGCTTTTGAATGAGCCCACTATTGGTTCTAAGATATCGGACGAAATAAAACAATATGGGCTTTTGAAATGAGTCCAATATTGACCCTTTGGGCTTTTGAAATGAGCCCAGTATTTGCCCTATGGGCTTTTGAAATGAGCCCATTATGTGCCCTATGGGCTTTTGAAATGAGCCCAGTGTAGGCACTAAGATATCGGACGAGATAAAGCAATATGGGCTTTTGAAATGAACCCAGCATTGGCCATATGGGCTTTTGAATGAGCCCACTATTGGTTCTAAGATATCGGACGAAATAAAACAATATGGGCTTTTGAAATGAGTCCAATATTGACCCTTTGGGCTTTTGAAATGAGCCCAGTATTGGCTTTATGGGCTTTTAAAGTGAGTCCAGTATTGGCCCTAAGATATCGGACTAGATCAAGCAATATGGGCTTATGAAATAAACCCAGTATTGGCTCTATATAAGCCCAGTATTGGCTCTATGGGCTTTTGAAATAAGCCCACTATTGGTCCTAAGATCAAACGCGGCGTTTTATAAGGACGAGGGTATTAGGTGCTGCATTATTATTATAAATTTATTACTATCGTTATTACCTGTGAAGTGATATTATATTCACATTGCTTGGCTTTTACGAACTAAAGAAGATCTGATGTCACTTCTGTTTGAGATTTGAGGATTTTAAATAAAACCAAACCAAAATTTGGTTTTCTTTTAAAGGATTTATAACCAACTCTAGTAACGTTATACATAACTCAATGCATTTTCCGAAATAAAAAAGGATAAAAGATTCATATCTAAGAAGTGATAGACCTAGCTTACATTATACACTTTTTGTAAACACAAATGGAATGTTACAACAATGCAGAAATTGAAGATATTGCAGATACACACTCATCATCTAACATTCAAACCTCAATTCCCAAATCCCAACAAAACCAGAAAGTCTTCTAAAGGAGTTTCTATAAGCTCATCGCTCTGTCGATTGAGGCCAACGGTTTATCTAGTGTCGACAGAATTTGCGGCATTGACATTCCACCCGAAACAACTATCTCTGCAGATGAACAATGAATATGATAAAGTCAGTAACTTTCTGCAAATTAACTTGAATGCTATCTATCTATACACCAAAACATTTTTCTAAGCCCGACATTTTCCTCACCTATTCCTTCCCGGACTGAGAGATTTGGCCTGATAACATCATTACTGTTGACAAGTAGTATATCTCCAATGTAAAGGTGGTTCGTGGGAACATATACACAGCAAAGTTCCTCCTCCGTTGGGTAATTCTGCAAGGACGAAGAGCATTATTACATTGCCTGTAAATTGTGTCTACTATTTGTATCCTTAACGAGAAGTTCCAGAAACGTTTTTACTCACCTGGAGAACAACAGTTGATGTAATAAACCCAAACGCATATTCGCCTATACGTGGATGCCTGATGATTGCAACTTCCTTGAAAGCTTGTGTATTTTGATCTGAATGAATATGAATGAACAAGTTGAAATTAGGAAATTCAATCAGCCTATGATTTTGAGATGAAATATGAATTTTTTTTCTTTCTAAAACAAGACCAGGAGATATAGCAGTGCTGATTTGCTTGGAGGCGTTGTAGATGTGACGAACAAATGGCATCCGCTTGATAAACCACTCCCCCACGTTCAGAACGGATGCCCCCAACCACGAAGACATGAACACCCCGACCAAGAAGATGAATGCAATGGAAGTCAGAAAACCAAAACCTACAAAACCAAAATCAGATTCATGTGAGAAACCGATACCAGATTGTTGATTCGATAAAATAGAGGCCACACAAATGCTTACCAAATATGTTGATTCCAAGTTGTGCATATATTGGAGAGAAGAATCCATCAACAAAGTGAATAAACCACCATGTTATATAGAAAGTAATTGCAATTGGAAGAAGAATAACACTGCACACGAGCAGTAATTGAGGTGAAAATTTATAAAAGAAACAATTGAATCTGTGAAAATTTCATCAAATTCTTATCTTCAGCTCTTGCTTACGAGATCCCACAAAAAAAAAAATTCTTACCAGCCTGTCATGAACTTCTTTGAAGCCCAGCCCCTAATGAACAAGCTTAAAGTCTGCACGACAATAAAGGTATACACTGTGAATGAGCAAGGACACAAATAACTTGGGATTCATGGATACAAGATTTTTCCGAACTCCCAACCAAAACACTTGGAATGCAAAATTCACACTCTAATCAATCAGAATGGGTCGAATTTGATGCCTTTATCAAATATTCTACAGAGTTTAAGAGCAACGAATATCAGATTTTGGCTACTGAACACAAAGTGCAACTTATCTCCAAGGAAGTGTTCTTATGATAGATGGAAGCTAGGGCAAAACAATTTCCAAGATTTTGAACTAACGGCAAACATAATCGACAACATCTCTCAACATTACTAAATGAAACTTAGTGCATAAAATCAATCGAATTCTACTGTTAATTCGCATGAGACTTGAAATGAGCAAACGAAGAACAGCGTAGCTTTATAGATCAAGAATAGGTAAAAACAAAAACTAGACCTCGTGGCTAGCTTGATGCGAAGAAGAGGGAGACGGCTTTGAAGTAGAGCCGTCGTCTTTTTCGCCGGAATCAGCAACGGAGATCAGAAGCTCTCGATCTCTTTCCTGATTGGCCATCAAAATCGGCGGCTTCTCGTCTCCCATCGCCAGTGGAAACCGAGGCGAAAAAGAAATTCTCTCCGAGAAGAAGGAAGAAGAGAGGAATGCCGGTGAACTCCGGAGGGAGATTTGAAACGGTGGTGAGGAAAAATCCCCAAAAAGAATGAGACTTTTCACCGGCGACTCTTCGTCCAAAATGGAGTTCAGCTGCCTCGAAGTTGAAACTCTATGCGATTTTGGCATTTTCCTTTTATCTTTGCTTTTGTTCTTTGTCAACTTTCTCTTTATTCTTTTTTTTTTAAAACAAGCAAATGATAGAAACAAATTGCTATAACTTCAATGATGAAAATGTATTACAAGCAAAAATGTATCAAAATCCAAGTTATAATTGGAATATAGTATTGATACATTAACACTAAACATATATACCAAAATCGATTCCCTTTTTCCAAAATAATTGATTATTGAATTGTTTTATTCTATCTTAAATATATACCATTCTCTAACGTTAACATAGGAGACATCACCCAACGGGTGAATTTTCCGAATTGTAAAACAGTGAAACTACAACATAATTATACAATCTTTTGTAAACATAAACACCATAGGAAGAAATGGGTCTGCTTGTTGGCCCATTTTCGAATTTACCATGGCCTAGCCCATACGTTAAGTGGCAGAAGCTCAGTCTAGTTTGTGTGTATAAGCCCAATCCAATAACGAAGTTGCAGAAGCCTAAGCAAACCCACGCCGGCCCAGACGTGTCCAGAAGCTTTCATCACAGACGCAACAGCGATGCCGTCGACCAACACGTTCCTCCATCTCCGACCAAGAACAATCCCAAGGGAAGATGGTGCTTCGGGGATGCGTTGATTTTCCTGCTGGCAAAGTATCTATATTTTATTTCTACTTAACATCATAGACAACATCCACATCATAGCTGTAAAACCTTTGATACAAACAGTACCTTATCCCTACACAAAGGAAATGTTGAGCACCCGAACCTTAAAATCCAATACAACTTTCAAGGAATACGTACTCTTAAGGTACAAGCAAGTCGACATATTTAGCTGTCTTAGTTTGTCGCCACATTGATCTAAATCAAATATTAAAAAGATGAAAACTTGCAAGAAACTACAAAGAAAGCTTGAAAATGCAAAACAAAAAGAGTAAAGTGGTGTTTTGTTATAAAGATTGGTATGTTGAAAAGAAGAAGAAAAAGACAATGAAATCAAATCCTAAAATGAAACACGATGTGTTATTAAGTTTCAGGAGCAGAACACCTTTGAGACCTCGAACATGGAGCAAATATATCACACAACGTAGCAAAATGAAAAGAACAAAACCCCCAGTTAGCAAAAAATTACACCCAAAAAAATAATAGTTTTTTGAAAGAAAAAAAACAAAGAAAGAAACACAAGACACACCCACATATACAAAATGAACAACAATGCGTATTAACCCAAAGACACGATCAAAACCAATGAACCACGAGCACAACCGGCTCGTCAGGTGTTTGTGTCGATAGGAGCACCGGTTCTAGCCTGAGAGATTCGGTTTGCGTAGATTGTCACTAGACGAACCTGCGTGCTGCTTAGACTTTCCAAATAAGGCAAAAATGCTTTCCCAAGCATTATATATATGTCTACCAGACAGAACACCACTGTCTGCAACATAGACAAATCCAATAAACAACTTATTGGTATAAGTAGAAAAGTTAAGTTTCCCAATTTGTTTACCTTGCGGACATCTGTGCTTTGACTCCCAAATGCTTCAAAAACCGCAGGCAAAAAAGACGACAATTGATCCATTAATTCCTCTTGTGAGAGCCTACCCACAAGCTGTACGCAGAAGCACATGTGGCTGTTTTTGTAAGATCTGATGACTATATATCTATATGCAACTTGTGTACTGTACATGAACCTAGAAGAAAATTACTACTGTCAATAAAGAAAGCTTACCTTAGTTAAACAATTGATGCAAGCGACTAGGGTTTTATCATCTTCCGTTACCAATAACGGAACAATAACCTGAAACAAAGACATCACTTTATAAATAAAATGATGCATAAAACCAAACAACGGAATAAAAAGATGGTGATTCTGGTGTATACGCTTAAGCATCTGAAAGGATCGTATTGAGACAAAATTGTGGTCAAGCATTGCTCAGCTTCACTTGAAACCTGAAAAAAAAAATATCATATAAGATCAGGAGACATGAATGATTAGAAATCGGTTGATGAACAAGAACAAGGTTTGAGGGTGCAATCTGTTACTTTTGGAACAGAGTCCTTCGAGACATGAAGCAATTTCTCAATCACTATCTCAACCGATTCTTCCATGGCATCTTTCTGTAATTATTAAGTGAGATATATACAAGTACGAAAATGTATTAGTAATTTCTTAGAGCTGGAAAGATCACACCCTTGACATGTTAGAGACAGTTGATTTTTGAGGCTGAGTAAGTAAGGTAACAAACCTGGTTCTTTAGCATTTCAGAAATCAGTGAAAGAGCAAGTTCTCTGATTGAAAAATCTTCGTCATCGAGCACTTCAAGAACAGCCGTCAAAATTTGATTGAAGTACTGAGAATAGAAAGATAGGAGAGTATCTATTAGGATCGATAAGCAAGTGTATATGGTAAAGTCACAATCAACAACCAAATGTGTTTTGTCCCGGATCCACAAAACGAATGAGAATCACCTACAAAAACCACAAGCAGTGAATAGAATACATCTGCTACCACATGCTTAAAAACTCCATGGTCTGGCTTGTTAAGTTTCTAGGTTAAAACTTATATAAAAAGCCAAACAACCAACACACATCTTTCTGTCTTACCATTCTCTTTTAGACTTGTAAATTTTATGAACTAAATTTAGACATATCTGGCTATCACAATCTTTTCTGTAAAACTGTATTGTATAAGTTATAAATTTCAGGAACAATTACTCCGACTAGTGGAAACAGGGCTTATTAGGTATACCTTGGTCCAAACTGATTCCTCGTTAGCTACAGACGCTTCAATTAATTGCTGGAGTCCAGATTTCTTGCTCGAAGAAGGGTTTCCATCACCCCCGTTGATCTACGAAAGCATAATTATCAGACATCCTTTAACTACCCGAGAGAGAGAACGACTTGCGATCTGAGAATCATTACTTACCATATGTAAAATCTGAGGAATGCTAGGTCCAGATTCCTGTACTGGGTTAACCTTAACGGATGATATGTAGTGACTCAAATCTAATTCGTGAGAGACCTCATTTCCATGTCTTTCTTCCAAGGAATCACCGTTCGTCATATTCATCACATTTTTCTTTAAATGTGATGATAAGCCATCCAAGTTTTCGATGATGTCCGAGTTTCCATTAGGGCTAGTTCTGGGTATCAAATTCTGACTACCTGAAGTAAACGAGTAATCAGAATCCTTTTGATTCAACGCATCACTAGCAGGACTGACCCCACTTCTGAAGTTGTGATACAGCTTTTCTTGAGTTTCACCGGAAACACTTTGACCAACACCATCAATGAACGTTGTCGGCTCCTGGGAAGAACTCCACTTCCTGCCATTATCACTGTCAACAGAACCACCAGAATACCTGCCCAGGAATATATTCTTCTTAGAAGCATTAGGATATCCTTCTTCAGAGGATGTCCCAATGGCATCAGCCGGGTCATACGACTTTATTCTCTGCTTTTCTTTTTTACTCTGCATATAGTTTAATAGGTCCACCTCGATGCGGGGAGTATATTGTTTGAGGGCTCTCCTCAAAGAATTTTGCTCCTCAACTGACAAACTAAGAATGTAATTTAGCAGTCCCGCAGAATCATAATGATTGTAAACAGATATGATGCAAGTAATGGAAGTTTCTTTTAACTTGGTATTTTTGTCGCGCGTTAATGGTGTCAACTTTGCCAGCCACAGCTTTAGAATGCCACTATTACCCGAAATTTCAGGGTTACCAGCATACCTATTGAAGGAATTGATGGCAAATTCGATCACAGCTAATTTAGCCTTTGGTGATCTTTGCTCATCCAAGGAACGAAGCAATGCAGGTAAAAGGGAATCTACACTGTAGGTTTTGCTGACAATTTCCAAGGTTGAGGAGCAAGGTTGTCTAACTACCTCTTTAGGATCGATTAGCCGTGAAAACACATGGGGTAAGACTCTTTCCATGTAGCTCTCAAAAGGCCTTCGGCAAGATGGTATAAGATCCGAGAGTGTCGACAATGCTGCTTGTGCAACCTTGTGGTGAGGGTCATCCAAGTGCCGGAGAAATAGTTTCATTACTTTCTCAAAACTTTGGATTACTTCTTGAGCACCTTTTGGGCCTTGTTGCAGCAAAGTTTGAAGAAAATTAAAAGCCGCAACTCTGGCACACCAATCAGAACTTGAATTCAGTCCATCGTTAAGGGCCTCGTTCAGAGAAGCTGGACCATCAGCATAATTTGGCATGTCACCAAGTTGCAGTTGGCTATCATCAAAACTCCTCCTCCTGCCAGCCGACATTCTTCCCCCAACATTTTTCCTCAAAAGTGGCCTCTGGAAATTGGGAACATGGCTAGCGTTTGAATCCCTGAAAGTTAAATCTCTATAAGCGGTATCCATCTGCTGTCTCTCAAAATGACCCCCCATAAACCACCTCGCCTCCCTGGCATCATTGTTGGCCTCCAAAGCATTTCTCTCTGAGACCCGTTTTGCCGTCAAGGATGAAAAGCTAGGATGAGACTCGGACAACAGATTGCCACGATATGATTGTCTTCCTGACTCCTTTGAAGCTTGAATTTGGGTGATGATATCTGACAAACCAAGGCCACCACTGCGATTACTGCCTCTGTTAGTATTAGGCAATGATTCACCAGTTGTGCCACCTGTGAGACTATTGGATGCTGGAACAGAAGCATGGAATGGAGGATCACGAGACGATGGAGGGTCAACTCCTGCACTAGGGGAGAAAAAAGATAATTTAGCTGCACAAGGATGTTTTAGCTCACATTATCGAACGTCTCAAAAACAAAATATACTCTCACAAGGAAAGAAGCTCAATACCTAGATCCAAACTACTCGAACGAAGGGCTGCAGGATTTTGTCTATCGGATACATGCAGTCCTCGGAGCATACTTTCAATTGCACTGACCTTCTGCTTGCTTGATTGTAGCACACTTTCCAGACTACGTTCAGAAGTTTTATTGAGATCCTTTGATTGGGATAGGAGTAGCCCAGAAGAAAGAGATCCACCCGAGGATAAATTTGAACTTCTATCCATAGCGACAATGGCTGATGTTCCATAGCCAGGTATATTAGATGGAGCAGACATCTGAGAAAATGAAGGCTGGGAGTGTCTCTCACGAACAGATGGCGAGGCGTGTCTCCTATGAATTCCACCGTCCTCTTCATTTATTAGCTGATAACATATGGAATCTATATTAAGCATCATCAATGCTAATACGCAGAATATAGAGCGTAAATGCTAATACGCAGAATATAGAGCGTAAATGCTAATACGCAGAATATAGAGCGTAAATGCTAATACGCAGAATATAGAGCGTTGGGAAGTCTTACCCTTTGAATGACAGGGTCAAAGGAGGAAAACAAACGACGAGAACGATCCGGCCACGTTTTTGCAAACATTCTGTAGCACATTCTAGCTGTTGCACGTACCTGTTATTCAATATATTAATAGCTTCCAATGATACATGGGAGAATGATACATGGGAGAATGATACATGGGAATACGCAAATACAAATCATGTGACACTACTGATGCAAAAATAGATCCCATTAGAAGTTGCATCGAACCCTAATCACTGTCTTCCCACAAAGATGAAAAAAGGAACCAGAAACCTACTTCATGCATAGCATCTGCAACGTAGTAATCTGGAAAGTGGTACTACAAACCTACCTCACTCATAGCATCTGCAACACAGCATCTAATCAGATCTTCAAATAAATCAACTGACCGCTGAATTTCAGGAGCATCAGGCCAATGTTCGAGTGTTAGCAATGCATATTCACAACACCTGTATAAAAGAAATCAGGGATCAACTTCCATAAAATCAAAAATCTTATGGTTGATATGAAGGCTCCAGTATACCTTGCTCGCAGAATTGCATTACGGTCATGTTTTGCTGCTTCAGCTATGCGAGGAAGTACACGGGCAGCTTTGCAGTTACGCAGCATCTACAGTAGCAAGAAAGCATCTGAGTAAGCCCAAAACTTAGACAAGCAGGCAAACTTCTACAAGCCAAAATCAGAAAAGCTAATAGTTTACCGTTTTTATGCAGTTATCAGCAGATTCTGCAATTACAAGCACAGTGATCACAACTAGCTTGAAAAGCACCTAATTACCATAGAATAATATTACCAAGAGAGTATATGCACTGAATGTCATAACAGTAAATGACAGAGGTTTAAGCTTACAGGAATAAACATCTCAGTGCATGCTTCAAAATCTCCCAGTAGCTCTTTTGATAAGAGGCATAAGAGATGGCAAGCCTATGAGCACAGAAACAGCATATGAAGGACAGGCAATGGTAGAAATTCAAAACTACATAACATAAGGCTGCATTCATCTAATATACCGTTCACCTATATAGGAACTGTACAGTGTGCCCCCTAGCAAAATGTTTTATGGGCTATTTTACTAAGATGAAGGATGTTGGCAAAGAAAATATGAATTTTCATAAGCTAAATATCCAAATAAAATGGCATTCCTCGCGACTTGTCAACTCAACGTTTTGTCTCCAGTGTTGGGCAAAGAAAGAATCGCAAAGCACTAAAATCTTATTAAGAAAATATCAAATTGACAATTTAACTAACCTGCTTAACAATGGTAGATCTCCGGTCAGATAACTGTGTACTTAATGGACCAACAAGTTGCTTCAGGAGACCTCGAAAACAAGAGTAATTAGTTGCACCTTCAACAGAAAAAGATTCCATGAGATGAGATATACAATAAAATTCCTACAGTGCTAGCAGAAAATATCATGAATAGCAATCAAAGCAAATGAAACTTCGTTTAGGAAATAGACAAGCAAAAAAATGTTTTAAGTACCTCCTGCAACAAGTCCTTCAACCCTACGCATAGCTGAAATACGCAATGACCAGTCTTTCTCTGGGACAAGTGTTAAAGCAATTTTCTCAAATTCTCGTATCAGCTCCTTCTCTGAGTACACTTTGATTGGCTCAATGGGCTTTTCAGTGATGTCGGCATCTCCTGAAATGCAAAAATAGAAATCAATCGCCGAGATGGAAATAATACAACACCTATTTTTAGACTTTACTCATTTGGAGAAAGATCTTAACCTCCAAACAAAGAGTTCTCTCTCGTGGAAGTCTTTGACCTGGGACTGCTTTTCTTGGGATTGACACTGGGTGCCTTAACCTCATTAACAACATGGTGACCACTACGTCCATCTGTAGAACGCTGTTGACGCTGTTGAGGCTCAATACGTTCCAGTCTAGCATTAATATCCTTTACCTGATTTAAATAGAGAATGAGTTCTAGCAAAGAGGGGCCAGACACAGCAATTATACAAATTTTTTATCAAAATATACTAAGTTATGATGCATATTACTCGTAATATGCATTATGCATTCTTGCATTGCACATGAATCAATCTTAATATGAGATTTACCATATATGATGGAAGATGGTGGCGCTGAAGCTCTTCCCGAAATTGAGACCCACCTTGCATGTACATCTCCTGAAAGAAAACATAATTATGATATTAAAACAAATAGAGAGCTACACGGAGAGAGTGAAATTTCTCTACTCAAAGTTGATTATATTCACAACATCTCATTCATAATACTGAGATATGTGGTACATAACCAGGTTTGAGAGTCTCTTCATGATTAGATCTTAATAGAAAGTTTTAGCAGTTAACATTTAAACAGAAAATGAATTTGAGTAGTTGAAAATACGAGTTAAATTTACCTCAATGCATAGAATTGCAGCTTCCCTAACTGCTTGATTCGGGTCATTTAACATCTGAAGTATCTGATAAATACGAAAAATACCCCTGAGATCAATTCAATTTGATTTGACCTGCCTTAAAACCAATCCATACAACAATCCTTGTTAATTCTAGCCAAATAGCGTCAAAGGAAGAGATACCGGAGCAAGTATAGCACGCTGGAGAGGGAGTTCAGTGGATGAGAAAAGACCAATTGCCGATGTGACAGTACGCGCAAACTCTTCCCGCACTCTCCAACTCTTATGCATCCAAGCATATGAACCCGCTCTTTCAACTATAATCGTCGGAGATGAAACCTAGAACAAACGAAACTGTATCGTAGGCACTTCTGAGTAAACAGAAGCCACAAGGAAGTTCAAATTCAGTAATTTACCTCCATGAGAGTTGTCAACAGACGCCTCGCTGCATCCCTAACCGGTTGTTTGCTGTCGCCAAGCCGCTCCACTACGGCAGGGACAAGCGCGTTCAAGTGAAGCTTCAGATGCTCACCGGCGAGCACAGCTGCGGAAGCAAGCGCCTGAAGCGCACCCTGAGAAACTCTAAAATTACTGTCCTTAAGGAGATCCAAACAACAATCAACGAGTGACGTCACTTCCGCCGGACTCAAACTCTTTCTAGAAGCTTCAAGAAGTTGGTGAAGCCGCTCCACCGCCGCCATGCGCTCCTTCGTGTCCTTGGCTCGCGCCATTTCCAGCGCTTCCTCCATCACTAACCACCGTCGAGTCCGATCTGGCTCTCCTCCTTTCAGATCTGCCTAATCTCCAATCAGATTTATACAACTACAGGAAACACACCAAACCGAATTGATCCAAGTAGGATTTGATAAGCAGAGAGAGTGTGTGTGTGTGTGTGTGTCTTTGTAATCGTGATGTGTTTAGAGAGAGGAAACAAGGGACTTTGGGGGAGAAGTGCCGCTTAATTTGTAGTACTAAGAAAGAATAAGTAAAGGCGAGAAGTTGAGAATAAACATTTGAACAAGATGAAAGGAAGGATTGTCGTTGGCTAGGCGACTAGTTATTACCCTTCCCTTCTTTTCAATAACTACAGCGACATGCCACTTTATGCTTATGCTCCGAACCCTACCACCGGTCGCGATTCAGACCGGTTTAATCCGGTTCTGGTGATAACAAAACAATTGAGCCAAACAAGTACGAATAAATAAAAATAATTGATAGTTCAATTTAACTTTCATATCTATTTGAGATATCAATTGTCGAAAAAAAACAAACATAATTACTTTGAAAAGAATCAATGTTCAAGTTGGATAAATTCGGTTCTGATTCAAATCGAACCAACACAAGATGACAAAGTTAAGCTGAATTTTATTTTAATTTGACGCTAATGGTCTCAATTATATATATATATAACACCAAACCCGGACAAAGAAAACAGATAAAATGTCAAATGTATAATTTATTAAAAATTTAATAAAACCAAAACGAATTATATAACATCAAACCCGGACAAAGATCAGATAAAAATGCCCTACTCAATGGTTGGTATTTGGTAAGTTGTTAATAAACAAAATAATTATCTTATTTCACTAAAACAACATTAAACTAAAAACTAATTTTCATGTCTCTATCACCAACCTAACTAAATTGGAATAAATCCAAATGATGAATAATTTCTAATCATTGGAATTTTAAATCACTGTAATAAATAAGGTATGTTTTAATATTTATCTTTTGTTGAAACCGTAAACTCGAAGAGGAGGAAGAAGAAAAAGAGGGAGGAGGCGGAGAAGACGGAGGAGACGAAGAAGAGGGAGGAGGCGACGAAGAGGGAGGAGGCGACGAAGAGGGAGGAAGCGACGAAGAGACAGTCGGTGACGATTTTAGTTTAGAGGAGGAAGAGGAAGAAGAGGGAAGAACCCTAATTTTGCAAAAAATACCCAAATCGATTTTATTTTGGTTTAGCATCGATTTTGGAATCTTAATTCTCTTTTTCGGTTTATGTTTCGATTTAATCTGGGTTAAGAGCATAATCCAATTTTAGTAATCTCAGATCTGGGTTTAAAATTTTATTTGACGGAAAACATTACTATTTCACGGCATCGATGAAATTGATAGGAAAATGATAGATCGGGTAGTACAAAGAAGGGTATACAATGTTTTTGTAGCTAATGAAAAACCATGAAAGTTCTGGTGAAAATAGATTTAGCGTGACAAGTCTGTGTAGCGTAAGGAAGTAAACCCTTAATTAATTGGATGTTGTAGGCTTTGTACCTGTTTTACAAATAATTTTTCCGACATCAAAACATAATTATCTCATTGTAGACCATTGTAAAAATTTGATAGGACAAAACCATGAAAATACATATGATTTGTCTTGAGTTATTAGGAATAATCACATTAAACGAGTACAATTTGTTTGGTTCTCAACTATTTGAAATATTTACCCATTTAATATGTTTTTTTTTTTAAATTAAGATACTTTTATATATACTATTGCATTGGGTTAGTTCTAACTTCTAGGAAAAATGAGAATTCGAGTTAAAATTGTGGATTATATTTTTATACATTTCGTTTTGTAGCTGTTTAATTTTCTATAAAGAACATATTTAATCATAAGAGAAATATATAAAACTTAAGATAATAAATCACACACATGTCAAATTGTTATCACGCCGGCAAACTTAATTGACAAGTAATAATGCTAAAACTTTCCCACTGTTTATTTTTATTATTATCTTATCACTTCAAAGTAATCATTTAATCAGATTGCTTAGTATAATTTGAAAATTGGATTAGCAAATATAATAATATATTAAAAAAATAACCAATACAACTCTCAGCTCTAACAGATAATATTCCATAAATGAGGACAAAGTTTAGATGAATTTGGCAAGCTTGAGACAAGTAACTACATAACTTACATAAACTCAATTTATTTTCGTCAACTATACGAATTTATACGAATAAACCTATTTTCACCTGTATTTTTTGGGTTTTTTATAAGTTACATAAACTGTATTTTTTTACAAATTACATAATTTTCATAAATTATTATAATTACACAAATTATGTTAATATTTACACGTTAAATTATTATTACATCTTGTTTTATTTTGAAAATCTGGTTTTAATTTTAATATAAACCCAAGTTAAAACCAGATTTTCGAATTAGAACTAGAGTTAATAACTATTTAACACGTAAACATTAATAAAAATTTTGCAAGTAGAATAATTTATAAAATTTATGTAATTTATGAAAAAAAATAGTTTATGTAGTTAATAGAAGACCCAAAAAAAATGGATAAAAATATATTTAATCGCATAAATTTGTGTAATTGACGAAAGTAAATCCTATAAACTCTAACCGACCTAACCCATAGTAATCCGATGAATTCACTTATATACAGAATTAAACCAGAAGATCTAACATAAATTAGACCGGTACAGTCATTTTGTACATTGAACCAAAACCGGTCATGGGGAATTAGGGTTCCCATAACATAAACTAACACAATAATTTTCAAATATAGAAGAAATAATAAAGTAAATAAAAAGTTATCTAACTTCACTCCTAAGTTAACAATGGGATTATATGTAAACAAAGGAAATTCATTTTCTCCCATTTTTTTTTACCTTTTTCTATATAACTTTTTATAATGTTTACACCCTAATGATTTGGGACCAAACAATATTTTGGTAACCATCTCTAACAAAACATTTTTCAATATATAAGATTGATTTTTTAAGTGGTCCTTCAAAAAAGTAGACTTCATTCAAATTGTTAATTATAATATGCCAAGGACCAACCCTACATTGAACTGGCCTGACATAATCATACCAATCAACAATAAAGCAAATAAGACCCAAAGTTCTACCATAAGAATTGATCGTTAATGACCCATTTTTACAAGGGTCGAGCCATGATAACATGGATGATGACAACGTCGATGGTTCATGTATACAATCAGAAAACTTCCACGCAGTCAGTTTTTGCGATGGTTTAGGGTTTAGAATGCTGATAAGGGATCATGATTTAGGGTTTAGAATGCTGATAAGGGATCATGATTTAGGGTTTAAAATGCTGATAAGGGATCATGATTTAGGGTTTAGAATGCTGATAAGGGATCATGATTTAGGGTTTAAAATGCTGATAAGGGATCATGATTTAGGGTTTATAATGCTGATAAGGGATCATGATTTAGGGTTTAGAATGCTGATAAGGGATCATGATTTAGATTTCGAGAATCTGGAGTTAGAAAAAAATCAAATAAAGAAGACAATGTTTTAACATGTTGAACACGTTCAACTTCTTTTAATTTGTAAAAATTATCCAATTTTTTTTGGGTGGAAGTTCCATAATAATTACAAAAATTTATTGACCTTTTTTGTTCTATTGCTCGAAAATATTTTATTACCTCAAATTTTGCAAGAAAAAATGTGCAAAACTATTACATATTAAAAAAACTTCTCTAAATCCCTAATATATTATTTGAACAACATTTTAATAAAATAACTTTATTTTAATTATTAACAAAAATATCATAGTGACATATCATCACCACAATTAATTTCAAGTAAATATATAAATGAATTTAAATTACAATAATAATTACAATATATGTCATTGTTATTGATTTGGTTAATATATGTCATTATTATTAGTTTGGTTAGATAAACAATATATTTTATTAAACTAACCAAATACTAATAAATTCGTAAAAAAATTATTTTTATTTCTTAAATTTACATATAAAAATTTTAATATTAAAAAATAAATTTAAATAAATATTAAAATTATATAAATATTTAATTTATATTTATTAATAAATAATATTATATAATTTGTGAATATTTTTCCATGTAGATCGTGAATATAAATCTATTTGGTTAGAAAGTAAAAACTTTTAATTCGTCACCTTAGAATTCTATAAATGTCGTTTAAATCGTCATCCAATTATTCAGTTCTATAAACTAAAATCACTATCAATAATAATTTTAAGACAAGGAATTAAGCAAATAAATATGGCCAAGACAGCTCCTAGCTACTCGTGTTTTCCCCATTAGTATTTTCTTATTTATCCTCATGATTATTAATCATATTATAGTTTCTTACTAATATAATGAAGGCTCTAAAAACAAATATTCAACAAATAGTCTCACTCACTTACCTAGGCCTGAGCAAATAATCCGAACTAAATAAATCGAACCAAAACCGAATCGAAAAAATAATTTTGGTTATAAAAAAATAACCAAATGGATATTGTTTTGGAAAACCATGATTATTGGTTAGTAACCGAAACCAAACCAAAAACCAAAATAATATTTGAAAAACTGAATTATTTTTGGTTATTTTCGGTTATCTAAAAATATTTCGGATATTTCAGTTATTTTTGGTTATTTTTTAGTTATTTTCAATTATTTTTCGGTTGTTTTTAGTTATTTTGGTTATTTTTTTTTTTCAGTTATTTTTGATTATTTTTTGTTATTTCGATTATTTTGGTTATTTTTGGTTTTTAAATTTAATAACCAAACCGACTAAATCAAGGTATAACCGAACTGAAACCAAACTAAAATATAAAAATAATCGAATGAATATTTAATTACCAATTAAAAAAACGAAATCAAAAATAATCAATCAATACCGAACTAAATATCCAAATAACCGGCTCTAGACTTACCTCCATAATGGAACTTATCCGACCACAAGAAGAGTGAAGCTAAACAAATTACAAATTACTAATAATACTATTATAAGAAGGAAAAGGCGATATTTTTATAGACAAGACGAACATTGCCAAAAAAAAAGAAGAAGCTTGCGGATTCTCTCCTTATCTCTCAATAACCTCTTGAAATTCTTCGTGAGAAAAAAATGCGGCGTAATTGTTGCCATGTTTCGTTTGCTTCCACTCTTAAGATCCTCAATTTTGTTCAAGCTTTCTTTGGTGTTTCCATCATAATCTACTCCATATGGATGCTCGATCACTACCACCGTCACGTACCTGTCGAGCCCCCACCGACAGCTTTTCTTCCGGATTCATCGACTTCCGGAATTGAGGTTCCTGGGGTTTCTCAGCCCTTGAGTCATCCTGTTGATTTCATGGCGAACATCGTTCTAGGGTCTAGTGGTGATCATGGGTTTAACCTCCGTTCGTTGGATCTTCCTGCTCCCTGGTACTATTTCCTTTTTCAACTTTTTAGGAATGAATTTAGGGTTACTTTCTGGGAAATTGCTTCCACTTTTTATTGTTTCAGCTCAAGCTTGGGTCTCCATCTCAGCTACAGTTTGTTGCTGAAAGAACTTGTGAATATAAAATCTAGCTGGAGTTACTATTATCTTTAGTTCTTCTTCTTCTTCTTGCAGTTTTAACCATAACAATTGTCTGTTTCTTAGGCCCAGTCATGTTTCCTGACTTGTGTTGTTATCAATGATCATGTCTTGTTAATGCAGGTTCATCTACTCCTTTATGGCCGTTGGTATTTTGGTCTGCATTGTTACCATTATTGGTTTCATAGCAGCTGAAGCTATCAATGGCTGTTGCTTGTGTTTCGTATCCTTTTACACAAACCTTCACTTTTTCTATTGATAGATCTATCTTATCAGACCGCCATGACAGTTCCTTGGACTGTTTTTCTATTCGGAAAAGTTTATCTCTTGACAGTTTTAAAGTACTCTGTTATCAAAACTCTGCTCATTTTACTTGAAGCCGCCCTTGTTGCATTCATCGCTATTGACCGTCAATGGGAAAAGGTGAGAATTCTTTTGTTTGAATCTGTTTTTCTTCTTGTCTTTTTGACTGTCTGGAATCGTGTTCTGTAGGATCTTCCATATGATCCAACTGGAGAACTCAATAGTCTTCGAACTTTCATTGAAGAAAACATCGGTATCTGCAAATGGGTCGGGATTGCTGTGGTAGCGGTCCAGGTAACTCAACTCTGAGCATTTCATGATATATAAAGACAAAACATGATTCTTTCTTGAGTCTGTAATTGTAAACACATGATCCCTGTTTTCAGCTACTATCGTTGCTACTAGCCATGGTTCTCAGAGCTATGGTTTCAACTCCGAGACCCGAGCTTGATGAAGAGGAAGATTATGAGAACCCGAGGAGTAGAGCTTGGGACCCACTTCTTGGTTCGCAAGGTAACCAAGCGTCTGCTGGGTCAAGCAAGATTGAAAACTGGAGCTCCCGGATCAGAGAAAAGGTAACACTGACGAATTTACAGATCAGATGAAGCTTGTGAATCTGTTGTTGATAAAAACCGTTTCTTTGTTTTTTACGCAGTATGGATTGAACCAGAGTCAGGCGGCGAACCCGAAAGGCTGATGGAACCAAAAACGCATGATACTGAAACTGCATGCGTCCACATGGTCTATGTGAAGAAGCTATCTTTCTCTATGTTTTGCTCTCTGCAACTTCTGAGTGTGCATAAATATCTAACTCGCAACGGTGCTGTATTGTGTGTTTACACAAACATCATAAGCATCTCTATCTGTGTGTTTGTTTCTAGAATCAACAATTTGAATTTAGTATGTCCACTATAAAGTTCCATTTTTTTCTGATTTCGAATCCATCTATAATAACGAAAATGAAAAATCTCAAGTACTAATGAAGAAGTCATATATTGGTAACACTATTTCATAAATTATACCATATATATATATATTGGTTCATAGATGCAAAACGAGTACATAAACTATAAAGTATACGTTGTTTTATCGAGTAAGATCGAAGACTGCCTCTTCAACAAGCTCTTGCAACAATATCACTTCAATTTCAATTCCCAAGTTGTACACTTCGACTTGCAGTTTATGACTCCACATTTTACCGTTAACCTCATCCCTCACCACACTTTCTCCGTTCAAGCCGTTCGAGTCCTGAACCACCCAGTTCTTTAACTCTGTCCAAACATGTTCCACCATGTCAAATCCCGAGGTCAAGTCCGTGCGTGCTGTTGATGTTGTCTCTGTTATGATGGCATTGACGCAGTCAGACACAAGCTTGCAGTCTGATAGCTGTTTCCTGAGCTTGATGAGTTCTTTTTTAGCAAATGTGTTTCTTAATGATGGCTCCAACCGGCTAATTGGTGAGTGCCATGGACGCGGGTCACTGCCGCTGAAACCGGAAGCTTCTAAGAGCGTTTTGATGAAATGATACCAATCTTCATCTTCCTTGATTCCAATTCTGTGTTTTGTTATGTCTGTGTATGACTCATCTTCCCATGAGAAAACCCGAGCTATTGATCCGATTGGAGGTGATCTGTCGATTATACTAGCTTTCAGAGACATTTCTTCTCCTGTAAGATGTGATCATGCGACAGTAGCAAAGTGTTACAATTGATAAAACTCTTTTACAGAGTTTAACACGAGGGAGCTATCTAACCTTGGCTGGTCCATGAACATTCTGTATTTCCCACATATTCCTCTTCGAAAGGCGGCTGTAAAACTGATACTAGACTCGGCTGGTCCTGGTTTTCATTTGGCGTAGTCACTTCTCCCTGCAAACAAACCAAAGGGGGATGATTAAAACAAGAATGGTTACAGAGCATTCCTAACCCAGAACCAGTTTCAGATTGTGATCTACCTTGCTTGTATAAATACTTTGTCGTTGTAATGCATCAGTAGGCATAGCCAATTGAGCCAATGCATCTGCCTTATCCTTGTTTTCTTTCTTATTCCTGAAGAAAAACAAGCTTGAAACTTTCCACGACGATTTTAAGCTTCTTGACTCGGCAAGCTCTCGGGCAGCTTGTGCTTTTGAAGTTCCTGAAACAGATGTTCCACCGTTGAGTCTAATCTCAGGGACTGATTTTGACCTTTCAAGGGTATTCAGAGAACCACTTGCGCTTTCTACTTGATCTGGGCCACTGCCGATGCATGAAACTGATCTTCTCGTCTCTTGTTTCGCTTTAATGCTCTCTTCATTGGAGCTGATTGGTAATTTGGTCTCTGAAAGCATAGCACCTAAGGCTGTTGAGGCCTTTGAGAGTTTTTTTCGTTGATCTGGGTCTCTGTTTAGTGACATAATTGCCCATCTTTCGGAAAGTCGTTGCTTTGCCTGTCTGTAGACAGATGACCCTGGAGAAGACGACACTCGGCTGAATGAAGAGGAAGGGAAAGGACTTTCAAACCTATTCGCACAGTCCCATGAATGCCTGGAGGATGGGGACATGATGTCAGAGTTGCTAATGTTTCCCACTGGATATTCGTTAGTCCACCAGTTGCAAGGCCTCTTAGAAGTTTCACGTATTTGACATGTAACTTCCTTTGCCATTTGTCTACTCTCAGCATCTCCAGCCTCATCAAAAGAGGAAGGAGGTGATGATGAAGCAGTAGCCTTCCCTGGATTAGGCTTCAAGACAACTATTTGAGTTGGCTGCACAGCATTGATCCATCCAGTTTCCTGATTCAGAGAAGCCAAATTCTTAATCAGTTTGCTCCTGTTATCTTGAACCACACATTTCTGAGCATCAACAGCCTTTGAAGGTCTCAATACTGTAATGCGCTGCATAGCCTTTGGATGAGGAGGAACAGGCTGAAAGTCAGAGAGATGCTGAGGAAACAACAAATCTGAATCCTGGAGAAACTTAGCGAATAAATCTTTGTTAGAATTTAAAACTTCAAGTGCTTCTTGAAACTCATTGGACCTGTGAAGCTTGTCATCTGTTAGCATATGTTTTGCTTCCACGAAATTTTGACGAACAAGATCCAACCGTTTATTATTCATACTTCCATCACACTTGCCTTTTCTCGAAGGGGCAGTGATTCCCAATTTTATATCCGTCTTCAAATTCTCTATGGTGCTTATGAAACTTTCCACTTCACGATTATCGACAGAATTCAACAAACAGCGTGAAGAGCTTCTGGATCTTTTGCTCCGTGGTGAAGCTATCTCTAGACCCAATGACCCATTAATTTAGCAAGCACATTACTAGAACACTGTCTATCTTCAAGACTTCAACCGCTTTCTACATTTCCACAGAAATGAGCTTTCTTTCTTATGGATACAGTTGTCTGCTTGGCTTTCCCTATAATCAAACATAACAAAATAAAGCTTCAGCAATCACCAAGTCAAATTTCGGCATCCTGAAACAGAAAATAAATGGAACAACTTCCACAGTGTAGACTATAGACGAACTCATAAATATGTAAATTTGTTCCTGATAAATCGATGTAACGAAGCAAATTGACACAAACAAATAAGTCAATCAACCAAAACAGAATCGGAAGAAGAAAAAAAAGAGCAGAAAGTAGGCGGGTAAGAGCTCCGGAACGAGCAAAAAATAGATAAAAACCATCGTAATGTGAGATCGGAGCTTAAGTCTCAGAAGAGAGAGACCTGTTAAAAGGTAACTGGAATGAGAAACATCTCCAAGCTCCGTCGGATTTAGACGCCGCCAGAGAGCTGGGTTGGCCGGAGAATTTTGTTTCTGAATCTAACAGTCGCAGCTTTTTGGGGGATGACGTTTGATAGAAAAGGGCTTTTTATTAGAGGGAAAGTTTGCAATTGACTTTTCAATGGCTTTACTTTTGTAATTTAAATATTTAAAATGTTGTTTAATAAAAGAGTCCTTAATAAATACATACTATATTTATATCCATAGCACAGTAAAATAATTATTAAATAAATATAATATAATTTTAATTATAAAATATATTATAGTTATTTGCATAATATTATTATTTAAGATTTAAAATCCGATTATATCTACCAAAAATATTGTTTTAGTATTTTTAATATAATGATATTTTTATTCTGTTTAAATAATTGATGATTTATATGTAAAATATATTTCTATCGTAAAATATTACAAACGATAATTTATTTTCTTATTTAAATTAAATACTCAAGTTTTAAAATATCAAATTTATAACATATGTTATCATGTTATGATTGAATATTAATTATTTATAATTTTTATATGTGTAATTTAAAGAAATAAAAAAAATTATTTTTTGAAATAAATAATTGTTTTTGATTAGTCTAATAAAACATATTGATTCTCTAATCAAATTTATGAGTGGCACATATTGTAATTGTTCTAGTAATTTAAGTTTATTTTTATATTTATTTGAAATTCATTCTAGTGATGACACATCATCATAATATTATTGTAAATAACACGTTGGGATAAGGTTGTTTTCTAAAAATTCTTCTCAATTAATATATTAGGAAATCGATTTCATGAATATAAATTGTGGTTTGTAAAAATCACTAATATTCATTTTCGAATGATTTCACAACTTTTGGAAAAGAGTCCAAAAATACTTTAAGTTTAACCAATTGTTTAAGACAAAATTTAGGAGTTATTATTAAACTTATACTATTCAAAATTTTAAAATTTTACTAGTAGTTTTGTGAATCAAAACATGAAAAAATTGTAATTTAAAAACTTTCTCCATAATCTTTTAAAGAGTAATACTCTAAAATATCACTTTTTAAAGTTTTTTTTTTCAAATCTAACATTGTAGAATTAAAATTCCAAAAATATCTTAAATAATTATATGAAAATATTTATTTACTCTATATAAATTATAAAAACTTAAAACATTATATTTGGATTTTTTACATTTTAGTATTTACCTTTTTTTATTAAAATGAAATTTTAATATCTTTTCATCTTGAGTTTGTGTTATTATTGGATTTTTAAACTAGTAATGTTATTTTAGAATAACAACTTACAATTATGGTATTTTAAAGAATTGACCTAAGTTTTATCATATATAGAAATATAAAAAGAAAAAAATGACAATCTACTCTAAAATATGTAAATTCATAAAGCCAATAATTGGGACTATGAATATCTGAATGTACCAGCCAACTTATTCCCTTAATGTATTTTTTCTTGTCCGCATTTAACAAGAAAAATTCACATTGAGATGCAAGTTTTTTATAACTGCCTTTTAATTTTATTGAACGTCTTTGAGCATTTCTATATAACCAAAGATATAAACCAAACCTATCGCAAAGTAAAAACCTCTAATAGTGTGACCATGTGGCCACATTTCACGACTTCATGTCATGAACCAAACCATCAAACTTTCAACATTTTCGACGGTTCGTAGAATATCGGTTTTACTGCAATTATAACTACGAACCAACTTTTTGACCTAGTCTGGTCAAACTAACCGTTAGTTTGGTTTATACTTTGTGCATAGGTGTGCTTGTACTTTATACATATATGCATAACCATGTATATCTACATTTACTTATTACATTGATACATTCCCTTAATTATTATTAATTTTTTTAGTTTGTTGGCCATGACAATTGACGGTCAATATTGTGTTTGTCATTGTGACATATATTGTTTATTTGTTTGTTACCAACGGTTACAGTTGATCGTAGATTTTTAATCATACCGTTCTTTTAATCAGCAGTTATAAAAATTGCGACGAATAACGCAAACGTCTGATCACTGCAATTGACTGCATATAGATGCGATAGTTAAACCAATAATAATCTATCGCAACCACAACTTATTATCGCTCACAAATGAACATCACTTTTAATTATTATTTAATTCAAAATTTCACTTAGTGATTTGTTTATAGAGAATGAGTTTCAACCATTTTGGTAGTTGAGAAGAGTCTAAGAGGTGATTCAAAAAAAGAAGGCATAAGCAAAGAAATTGTCAGACTGGTGACCAGTTACTAGTGTCTTCATGAATAACTCTGGATTAAAGATCATTTACAATCTCAACTATATATGTAGGTCGGATCGAATCATATCGATGATCGACATTTCCTTCAACCAATTCACCAATAATGTGGTTAGGACAAGAGATAAAATCAACAATGACATCACACAAAATCTTCAGAAAAGTGAGAGTAAGAGAGTTACTGACCCAAACTCGGTTCGAGTAGTTTTTCAGCTGCTGCCTTAAGCTCATACCAACCACAAAGGATTTTACTTCAATGAATCAATCCAAGCTTGAGGTGTCTGAAACTTAAAGGATATCCAAATCATGAGACTTAAAACTATTTCTTTGTGTAGGACTTGACTTTTCCAACAAATTTGAATTGCTGATGCTGGAAAATGGAAAGGATACTCCAGGGACTTTAAAATGGTAGTGATCCACTGGAGAGTTGGAAAAATTATGATAGTATGTGTAGTCTCTCGTCAAACAATCAGAGCTATTTCTGTGATGAAATGTCTGGAGATTATTGTTTGCAGCAACCACATCTTCTTCTTCAATAATATGCCTCTCGTGTTCATGCTCAAAATGGCTGCTGCGGTTCTTTTTTGGTAAGAGGAAACTGCCTGAAGTGTAATGAGAGAGCAAAGGTAAAGGGTACTGCTCCTTTGCAACCAAATCACGAGATGAAGAATAGTCAGAACTCCATGGATTATCAGTCAAAGATGGGGATGATGCATTTGGATACGTGATGAGCTTTGTGTGATATCTTAGTGTCAAATCATCTGTCTTTCTTGTGCTTGCGGTTTCAGTATTCCACTCGAGAAGTAATGCAGATGAAAGCTCTCTATGATCATGTGATAATTCCTCTGAGCTGTATTCACTTTCTGTTATGTGATAACCCAGTGAAAGAGGCTTGCGGTTTCTGGAATGGAGGCTAGACATGGGAGAACAGTCCAGAGTTTCTTCAACAGGAAACAACAGGGACGCTTTCTGTGGCACCAACGAAGGTCTATAAACGGATTCCTTAGGAAATGAGATGGAAAAGCTAAGCTCTTCCGGATCTCTTGGGATGAAATTGCTGTGAACATGATCTGTTGCAAACTGAAGACTCGGTGCAATGCTATTCTCCAGCAATCCCCGCCAAGGGATCGATCTGTCCATTTCTACTTGCAGACTGTGGTCAGTTTGTGTATGGCTTTCATGGGACCTCTTAAGAAACTTTGATCCAGGAGAATCAACATGTGTTGTTCTTTTGACTCTATCTGTCCTCTCCTTGGGAAACCTACAAGCCTGAGCGGAATTAAAAAGTTTGCTCAGAATTTATCGAGATAAACAATTAAACATGCAGTCCAGGATTCTATCAAGCTTACATGTGTTTCATTGGTTCCAGGGAACAGCCGAGTTAGGAGAACAGAAACTAAATCACCCCTGAAAAATGATTTTCTTCTGAGTACATTATCGATACAAACGTTGAGATCGAAGTAAAAAAGAAAACTATGTGTACCCGTCCGAGGTAAGCTCAGGGATTTCAGGAAACCATGTATCTTTGACCCACTGATACAGTCTCTTCCTCTTCACAGAGAATAAGTCTTCTTTCTCATCACTGCTTCCTGATAATTCAAAATACATAATCATGCTTCTTACCTATTGATTAGTATGTCTGGCTTCTTTCTAATGTATATCAATCTAGGAACTAGATTATCCAAAATCTACCCCTACATCTCAGGTTGTTACCACTTACCACCTCGAACTATGTCCTTATCTCTACTAAATCCTGAAGAAGATTTCCCAGGATCTTTCTCTAAGAAGATAAGAAACAATAGAAAGTAGAGAACTATTAGCATGTAATGGAAATAAAACAGTCAAATCTATCCCGATAAACAAGACATCATACCATCTGGCACAAATAAATCAAAGTAACAACCTTTATCCTTTCGAGTCAAGTTGACAGGTGGCATAGAGAAGCTACATAAACCATGTCTTGCATTATGAATGGGTGTGGAGAAGCTATAAGCATTGCATCTATCTTTAGCTTTGCAGTCCGTTCCTGCATTTTCTGGTTTTCAAACGGTAGAGATGAAAATCCAGGGGAAAGCCAAGCAGACACTATCATCATCACAAAAAAGAGATTCTAAACCCCAAACCCTTGTGGGCTTTACCTTCTGGTTTGCGTCTGGATTCGAAGGTTTTCGAGTTTTGCTCGACTTTAAGTGATGATTTAGATTCAGAAGATTCAGAGTTGAAACCAAAATTAGACTTTAACTTCTTAAAGAACGCAAACTCCGAGGTCTTGGCATCAAACACTGCAAATGAAAATCAAATTTAACATTAAGAACTGAGCTAATTCAGAATACAGATGAATCCAGTGGAGACAAGAACTCATATCGACCGGTTTGAGCTTCTGGGGAATTGTTTAAGAGACTCCGATGATCAACATCGACGAAAGACACCTTTCTCCTGCGTTTCAAATCTAAACCAAATGGAAAGAAATTTCTTTAAAAATCTAAAACATCAGTCACAAACGAAAAGGAAATCGAGGAACAAATTACCTGAAATTGCTCGAGAGTTCGAAGGATCAGGATTCGTGAACCCAAATTGCGGATAGGTCTTTTTTATGGTTTCGGCTGATTTCGTTCGGTGATTCCTTCTTCTCATCACGGATTAACTGAAAATCATTCGGCTGAATCGTGAATTACTTAAGTTTAATCAACGAAGGCGATGAAGGATGAAGGAGAGATTTCACGCGTCCATGGCGATTCATACGAATTTGAAATTGGAGAATGAGCAATGAAAATTGGCGGCAAGGCAACCCTAATTTATAGATGTTCTCCCGATAAAATAAATAATTAAAATTTTAATTTAAAGTTGCCATGTCACTACATTATCTTCAAGAAACGAGTTGTGATCACACGTGTCATATCACAAGTGGGTGAAAACGATTCGTTTTAACCCCAAAACATCTAAGCCTTTGTCCTCATTTTCTTTTTTCTTTAGCCTTTTGGATCACACAACCAACAAAATCTCCTCCCTACTCCCTAAAATCACACAAATGGCGATGACGTCAGCAGCTACCGGATTTATTCTGACGGCTAACGTCACAGCGTCTGTAGGCGGCGCTGCTTCAGCGTCTTCAAAAGTCGCCGCAGTGTCTTTCTTGCCGATGAGAAGCTTCGGTTCGAGGCTCGTAGTCAGAGCGGCGGAAGAAGCGCCTCCGGCAACTACCTCTTCGGAGGGTTCTTCGACCACCGCTGCTGCTTCTCCGGCGGAAGCTCCGGCTGCGAAGGCTAAACCTCCTCCGATTGGGCCCAAGAGAGGATCTAAGGTTAGCTCTTCTTTAGCTCATAATATATAATACATATCAATCGGTACAGATATAATTTATGATACATGTTTATGCATTGTTGTATAAGTTCTGCACTTATAAATCGAGTTTATACATATGTTTAGTAGAGAAAATTTGAACGATGTTTGGCCAAATTATGCATCTTCAATAAGTTCTTTGTCTATATCAAA
Organism: Pugionium cornutum; assembly: GCA_018901935.1. Taxonomy (NCBI): domain Eukaryota; kingdom Viridiplantae; phylum Streptophyta; class Magnoliopsida; order Brassicales; family Brassicaceae; genus Pugionium; species Pugionium cornutum. The sequence continues at coordinate 33,036,868 of CM032160.1, read as the reverse complement.
TATTTGAGGAGTTATGGGGTTAATTTAGAACTTTTATGAAATTTTGAGGCTTTGTAGGTCAAGATTTTAAGGAAAGAATCGTACTGGTACAAGAATGTCGGATCAGTTGTGGCCGTTGATCAGGTAATGCATCTACTTTCTGAGTTACCAATCCAACGATTAGATTTCGTTTCATTTTATTTTCTGGTTTTATAAATGGATAGGATCCGAAGACCCGATATCCGGTTGTGGTCCGGTTCTCAAAGGTGAATTACGCGAATATATCGACCAACAACTACGCATTGGACGAGATCGAAGAAGTCAAATGAGAGATTTGGTTTATCTATAAACCGGTTCAGCCGATTGTAATCTTGAACCAAACCGTATGTACCAAAAAGCTTACCAACAAATCATCTTTTATCTTTTCGAATTTCCAAGTCAAATGTGCATTAAGCGACCCAAAATTGATTGCAAATTCCATGTAGTGACTCAATCAAACTGAGCAACTCCGGTTTAGTAACGGAAACCGGTCTAACTGTTTATATATTTACTTGCATGGAAAGAAAGAAACACAAGAGATTCTTTATATGGATAAAACACGAAATCATCTCGTCTTCAGTTATTTATTATTCAGAGGTTCTGATTAAACAATATAAGGACACATTGGAAAAACAGAAATCACAAATCTCTCTAGGTCTGACCGGTTTTTCCATTGGCTTCAGCTAACATTGGCTCCAGTTCTCCTTTGTTGTACAGCTGCAATGTGTCTGTTCAACAATACATATATGTAGATCATGTTATCAGCAAGATCTGAGTGTTGAGGTAAGAGAGGAAGAGAGAGTATACCTGAGCAGCCACCAATGTGCTTGCCTCCTGGTCATGAACAAAGAAATACATGACACAAAGTTAGATTTGTCAAGTGATGGTCATCCTCCTAAATGTAGTTTCGTGTCAGCTATTGTTTTCAGACAGAGAATCAAGAAAAACATCCGTCTAGTTAGTGACTAATGCGAATGAGGAAACAACTAACCGATGAAAACATTGGGAACAGTGTATTGTCCAGTAAGCCTCTCCAATACATTCTGCAGCTGAGATCCCTCTGGACCTGGAAAATGTCGAAAAAAACACCAAAACATTTGTAACAGCAACTCAAAATGTTTTAGATCAAGACCATGCCGCAGATATGGTTTAGTAAAAAAATACAAAGACAAGTAAGAGCAAACAGTTTCTAGAGTCACCAAATACTCACAAGAGCGATGATATTATCAAACATATAGCAAGAAACATAGGCATACTGTTTAAAGATTCAAATAGAGCTAAAAGTTTTCAATCTGTAAGGTTTAAGCCATTAAAATCCCATAACTGTTGATAAATCTTTATCAGCAAGCCAATCTTTTGTCCAAGAAAACTTACTGTCCAAGTAATTATCTAAAGGAACGAAACACAGAATCTACAAAATGTAAAGCAACCCCCGGATATTATTAGGTCTAACTGTTAGTTGCCCATCCCAATCTAAATTTCTGAACTAAGTTCGAAACCGAAAGCTCAAAAGAATGATCCAGAAACATGTAACCTAATTCAATTAAGAAACCAAAGTCAATTTGAAGAACCATATCTACTTGCAAACAAGTATTAGCTTCATCCAGTATAAATGCTGAACCAATAGGTATTTCTAAACAATGATTACACATAATCAATCCAATTTTAGCAAACAAAATAGAACCATATAAAAATATTATACAGAAGTAAGTGTAGAATAATGTAATATAGGCATACCAAGTTCATCCAACTCAATAACCAGTGGCTCAACTTCAAGTCTCTTGAACAATGTCTTCACTTGGGACGAGTATCTTCAACACAGAACCCCATTTCAAAATTAAGCAAAAGTATTAAAATTGATGTGGGAAAGACAAAACCTATCCAACAAGGTCATATATCAAACAAAAACCCATTTCTTCAATGTCAACAAGAGCATTGTGATTTAGAGAGAAGAGTGAACCTACGAGCACCAGGTTTTGGAGTAAACAACGACAGGGTTCTCTGCCACCGTCTTTTTAACGGTCTCTTCCAGTGTGGATCCGAACGAAGATGGAGAAGAAGAAGAAGACATGGCAACCCTAACAGAAGAACGGTGTGGTGGCCACGACGCGATTAGGAGAGGTGTCGGCTTTAGACATTTCCTGAAGGGTAATACGAAGGAGTTTCTGATTCCGCTCAACATGGATAAAGAGAATGGGCGATTTGAATATAGCGACGTCGATGTCAGGTTCGCGAGGTTGAGTGATGCTGTTACCATGGCGATTTTGTCGTCTGATTTGTCTCCTTTTGTTTTCCTCCACTTCCCACTCTGTTTCCTCTGTGTTCTTGGACACTAATTGCTTACTACAACCTTATTGGATCTGAGGATAATTGGGCCTGATGGGTTTTCTAAAGAATGTAGTTTTACAATTCGTGGACAAGATTGTACATTTCACCAAGTTAACAGATAAAATGTGAAACAGTATGCTAACAACGTTAAGAAGAGGGGGGAAAAGGATAGCATAAAAAGCAAGATACTAGACAATAACATCTTAAGACAGTAACAGACACAACGTAGGATTATGTCTACAAAAATCCCAATCTATTGAAATTACACAAGAACAACACAAATAAAAAGCAATTGTGCTTTATCTCCTCCACCTCTCACCAACTCAAGATGACCCTTTATTGTTTGGTTCACGAATCTGAATTGATGTTTTCGACAAGCTTGCTTCCAATTCATCAAGCTCGTCCATGTCTAAATCATCATCATCATCATCATCTTCATCTTCCTCTTCATCAACTTCTTTCGAACTCTGTTCAGCACCACCACTACTCTTGCTTGTCCCTGCCTCTGCTTCGTTGTTCTTTGCCTGAGAATCAAAGACTCAAGATTCCATTATCATGGCTTGGGTGGTTTAAATGATGAGTGAGAAAGAGAGAGAGAGAGAGAAAGTTCACCTTCTGCTCCATCTCTTCCTCTTCTTTTTCCCTCTGGTATTCTTCAAAAGCCTCAGCATCATCCACAAACAAGCTTGCATTGGACAGAAACAGCTCCCGACCACTGAGATTACATATCCATACAATGAATCAGCTTACGAGGAAAAAACAGTGTACCACTGGAGGTGGATTAGGCAACAAAATGATTACCTCATACGGTCGTTCTTAGCTCTCTCCGCTTGAGACGCAGCCAAACCAGCATCTCTCTCAGCAATTTTCTTCCTCTTCCATTCCATAAATAGTGCAGGAGTCATTTGTGTTGCAGTTTTCAGTTTTGCACGCTAAAACATAGACAAGAAAACATTGTTTTCCAAGTTTAGGGTCCTACTAGCTATGAGCAGAATAGGAAAACTAGAAGAGTATTAACCTCATTTTCGATTTCTTCTTCAACTGGCATCTTTTGTGACTCCTCTTCCAAGAGAGCCTTCATTTGAGATTTCAGGATGTACCCAGGAGGAAGAGCGTGTCTGTAATGACACTCTTTGTCACCATTGGGGCAAGCCCAGAACCACCCATACTGTTTCTTTTCCACTGCCTCCAGAAAGTACTTGCAAACCTATTACATATCGGTAAACACAAAAGACAATTAGCAGTGTTATGATAGCTCAAATGTCTCATGAAAAGCAAGTACCTTATGTGAGAGAAAAAAATTAATCATGTATTTAGGATAATTTTATGAAGATATTTCAATGAGTTAGCACACCATGTGTTGTTACGTCCTGTGCATAAAATCAGCTAACTATATTGTTAAGAACCAATCACATCGTGAAAATATTTTGTTTAAAGACTACCATCACCAGAAGCATGAGTTTTTGTCACAGTCACGCATGATCCAAATGAGGAGAAAGCAAAAAGGAACAACAGAAAAAGACCCCGTCAGACCCAAATTGCTCCTAAGATGAACCATGCTATTAGCTAGAGGCAACATATTATAAGGTGACCATAAACCCCGTACCAGCTAAAACTTGATAACATTAAAAAGAGTAAAGGCAAACCAAAACTGATGCATAACTGGGCATAATCCATGAGTAGCCATCGCATACTAAAGACTGAATATTTGTACAAAAATTGCTTCAGACTTTTGCAGTGTGTATTAAACTAGAGACATTCTCCTGATAGGCATATGTTATGGAGCCAGAGGTCCTCAAATCACCATGTACTAACAAGCAACTCAAGCATAACAAGTTTGCGATACATAGAGAAAGGAACATCTTACAATATCGGTTGGCTTGTTCTGGTTATAGTCCTTTTTCTTAAACTCCACAACCTTTTCAAGGGTCTCTTGATCCCATTCCTCCATCGTTCCATCTAAAATAACAAATAATGAAAGTAGCATAAGAGCATTGTTTAAAGGGAGCGAATATAAGATACTATGTGCTACACCTAGCCCTTTTACCTTCATCACGCTTATCGCTGTAAATGTCGATCTTCTCACCCTTCCTTTGAATGTTCAAGTCATGAGAGAATTTGCACTTGAATCCCTTTTGACACTGCCCCGCCTTGAAAAACTCACACAATATAGACTTTGGATCCACACCTGACAAGAAACATCACCAAACCCAGCCCGCAAAATTCTGTAAATAGATTGAAACAACAGAGGGAAGATCAATATTCATCAGAGCAAACATACATACCTACGGGAACTTTAGGCTGACTAATCGCTACCTTGAACAATTCGTTCAATTCCTGTTCTCTCGCTTTCTCTTCCTCTTTCTTTTTCTGTCCCCAAACAACAACAAAAAACATTTTCTTTTGGTTAGAATTAAACACCATAAACAGTAATTTTGTTAAACAACAAACTGTCTCTCATTCGTTAGAAAAATATTCAAAAAATCTACTCCACTATCGAACTAACTCCGAAACTTAAAACCCATCTGAGGATATAAAAACAGATTCAAGGAATGATGCGTTACCTTGGCTGCGGCTTTAGCGGCATCGGGTTTAGGCTGGACAGATTGCTTGAGACTCTGAACATACTTTTGAACATTCTTACTCTTGTTCTTATTTTTCAGCCCAAATGTTTTGTCTTCCACTTGTTTCTGCTTTTTCGCCAAATCTGCCTTTGGTTGTTGCTTTGGAGGCATCTTCTTAAACGCGTCAAATCAATGGATTAAAATGTACAAAGATCGATGCAAGTTTCTAAAGCTAATGTATCAAAATTAGGGTTTTTAAGGCTCTGAGTGTGAAAAACAAAATTAGAAACAGAAACGAAAAACCCAAATTAAATCGGTGAAAAGAGCACAGAAATGCAGAATCTATATCGCACCAGAACGGCGGAGATTCAGAAATTCCCCCAGAAGCAGACCCTAATGACTAATTTACTGATCGAGATAGGAGCAATATATAATTTGCCTCATATAAAACATATGTGTCTGACGTTATTAAGAAAAAGCCATACGTGTCTCTTCTCCATTTTTGGGCCTTTTAAAGGCTCATTTTATTAAAAAATGGGCTAACCTTATGACCCAACTATAGCATTCAACGGTCAACTTGTAGATTAAGTGACTATCATTCTTTTTAATTAACACTAGATTTTGAATCAAAATATTCAAAAATCATCATTAATTATTTATTTTATTAATTTAAATTAAATATATATAATTTATTTAATATTTTTTTAAAAATATTTATAAATAAAATAGATAATGAAATCGAATTATATAAATAAATTTAAATTGTATCTATTTTATATACAATTGTATATATGATAAATATTCAATTAAACTAATTTTTTTTATATTTTGTTTGATTAAGTTTTCAAAACTTATATTTTTTTATATTATTTACTTATAACAAAATACATTGTATATCGTAATATTATCTATTTACATATAATATATGGTATAATGACAATTTTCATAAATAATCTAATAAATTATATATTAAATAATATTTATCTTAAAATACTGTAATAGTGTGATAGATCATCATTATAAATTTGTAAATTAAATGTTATGATAAATTTAATTTGTTAAAATAATTTTCAATTAATATATTAGGGATTATAAATTGATTGCGATGTCAGTATGCTTCTAAGTGACTAACACTCTTTCATGTGCTGTCACACACACTGCTTCAGCTAAGCTTCTAGCTCGTACTAAACACACATCAGTGACAAAAGAGATGTTATTTTTACGCAATTAGCTGTTATTTTTGCAGTTTAGAATTTACCTGGAAGACGATTCTAAACATATAGGATGCCGGTTGAATTGGTTCCTTACAATCTTTATGGTGTAACTCTGCCATGCAGAACGGGAAAATGACTCATACCCCAAATTCATATATCACCTGGCTTTAAATTTATGTTAAAAAAATATTTTAAAAATAAAAGTTTTTGTGAAGAAGAAAAAAAAAGAGAAATAGATACATAAGTCCTTCAACACACAACCCTTTTCTTGTGCTGTGCTTTTGCATCCGCGCAACAATTAATCTATTTGCTGAATATTGAAAACAAAAACAAAACAAGCTCCTAACCGGAAAGTCTTTACCCACATGAACCAAACCCAACCTAACCATGCAGCTCAAGAGTTGTGAGCCTTTTCCTTTTTTACCATTTTCTTCACTGTACATTTTCTGGATTCTCAGAACCATTCGCCACCGGTCCATAGATGTCTAGACGATGATGGTCCACCGTGTTCGCTCATACTTCCTCTCAATCTAAAGAAGTTTCTTCTACTACGAATGGGCCGCAGCGGACCCGATCTGTTTTGTAGAAAAAGGCCTCCTTCTCTAGGAATGCTAGACGCAGAGTGAGGCCTGTTCACCATGTCCTCAAGCGGTCCTGAGCTATAGTCCATGGTTATAAACGAAGTAGCTTGACCATACCTTAACCTAGGTGTCAAATTCCACCAGCTACTATCTGAAGGAGCCAGATCGCCTTTGAAGTCTGCCGAGTCCAGTACTGATGACTCCTTATGGCTGCAATAGTCCCCACAGGTCTCATCTGCATCGTTGTATATAAGTTTCAATGCCTGTACAACTTCACCCATAAACGGTCTGTGCGAGACCTCTTGGTGGACGCACATGGAAGCAATCGCAGCCACTTTTGCCATGTCATCAAATTCATAGGTTCCAGCCAATGTGGGGTCGACCAATTGCTCCAGGCCTTCTCTGTTGGCTAGTAACGGCCTCGCCCACGTCACAAGGTTTTCTTCTCCTGAAGGCTGAGACATGTCTACCGGTTTTCTACCGGTGAGAAGCTCGAGCAGAACCACACCATAACTATAGACATCGCTTTTAACAAGGAGATGCCCAGTCATTGCATACTCAGGAGCTACGTAACTGCCATTATTTCGAAGGTGGTCATTGTAAGTAACCAGAGTGTATGTTTTCATCACAAGCAAGACAAGTAGAAAGAAGCTTTACCCAAAGGTCCCCATGACTCGAGTGGAAATATGTTGGCTTCCCTCGGTGGCTTCTCTTGCTAGTCCAAAATCTGAGACTTTTGGGGTAAAGTCATCTTCTAGGAGAACATTGCTGGCCTTGAAATCCCGGTGGATTACTCTAGGATTTGAATCTTCATGGAGATAGGCCAGTCCTCTCGCTGCTCCCAGTGCAATCTTCAACCGCGCATCCCAATCAAGCGTTCCTTCTGCTTTGTTAACACCGGGAAAACCAGGCTTGAGTACAACGAGAAGTGAGGAATAATAGGTGATATTGTTATTAAAAGTGCAGAGAATAGAGTAAGTCACCGTGCAAGTGGGACTCAACACTCCCATTGCGGACGAGCTCATAAATCAAGCAACGTGTACGGCCTTCAATGCATATTCCAATCAGTTTCACAAGATTGCGGTGGTGCAAACGGCTTAGCATCTCAACTTCTGCAATAAATTCACGGTCTCTATTCTGATTGTCCCTAATTAGCAGTTTAACTGCAATCTCGGTTCCATCTTCCATGCTGCCCTGATAAACACGACCAAATCCTCCCTCGCCCAAAACCCTCTTGGCACTAAATTTATCAGTTGCCTTCTCGAGCTCAGAAAGTGTGAAGGTCTTGACGGATAAGGCACATGTAGCCATGGATGACATCAAAGAATCTGATCCCGAGCTTCTGGCGCTACTGGAAAACATAGATCCCGCACCTGCAAGGCATGTAAAGATTCAGAAACAGATTTACGAGGGAAATGCAGTCTTTTAAAGCTACAAAGCAAGAATCTGTTACAAAATCAGAGGGAGAAATTTACCCGGCCTTTTGTTCATCCATGGAGCCAATGCAGGGCCAACCGCATTAGATGACTTCCCTACTATATTCCATTTCCTGACCATAAATACAGCTCCAGCCAAAAACAGAGCGAGCACGAAACCTGACAAGACAATGATTGCAATTGTTCTGAAACCTATTCCCTGGCTTTTGTTCGCAAAGTTTGCAGTGAGTGGAAGCCCTCCAGTACTTGCACTTGGAGCACTTCCCACAAAATCTCCATATGGCGAAGATGAAGGAATTCCTGGAGCGAAGTTAACAAAAACAGAATGAAAAAAAGAAGAAGAAAGAGGTAAAAACTTTTACCAAAAAAAAAACAGTTTACCTGGATAACTTATGTGTGTAACCTCATAATCACCAAAGACAGACTCATTTAGAGGTACTTTTTTGTGTCGGAACCTTTGATAAATAAGTGTCGCTGTAGTATTGTCAAATTTTTCCCCAAGTGGAACAAGGTTAATATCCACCACTGTTTTCCCTTGATTTTCACTGTCGGCACTGGCACCCATTATTTTCACTTGGCTTTGTTCCAAGTATGTTCCAGCAGCAACCTCAATTTCCAACTCGTTGGTCACAGGGAAAATAGAAAAAGGCGCAACACTTAGCAGAAGCTGAACTTTCATGGGGAAAACACAACCACAGGGTGAACCAAATGGAGTTGAAGTAAGAGGCTCCACACATGACTGTTGACAGTCTATCAAAAAGGACAAAGCAGAAACACACAGAAAAAGAGTAATTACTACTTTAAGTACGAGTTTTTTTATCTATGAAATGAAATCCGGAGCAATAATACTCTGTCATAGTAAAAGAAGAAAAAAGTATATATACAAAAGATTATCCTGAAAAAAGTATATATACAAAAGATTATCCTGGCCACTAGCATAGGACTGAGGATAATCAACAAGTAGAAAAAGGATTACCATGTGACGAAGGTGAAACTGCTGTGACATTGCGTCTTAAATGCCAAAGACGATGATGGTGATGACCCCTGTGTCTTGGTGGTGGAATGCGGCTTGAGTTGGGGGGAAAAGCTGAAAATGGAAATGAAATGACCATTGAATACTCCTTGGCAGAAACATAATTACACTAGTATACCTGACTAAACTATGTGACAAAACGGATTACTTTACTGACCTGGTGAAGATGCAGGAGCAGCTGATGGTTTAAGATGAGGATGAAAAAAATGCATTTGATGCGATTTTGATCGGGTAAACGGAAAGCTCATAGGAAATAGCCGAGCTGCAAATGATAGAGCAAGCTGATAAGTCATCCACAGACCATTTCTTTCTATACAGTTGAAAATTAACAGCAGTGAATACTTCAGAAACAATAAAATGTCTCTACAAGTATACATACTGCATCCTCTCTTGGGAATGAACGTACCACGCTTACGTTAAAGGAAACATTTTTCGCCAAGAGAATGTCTCGTGAAATGGATATTTTCCTCAAGTTAGTCAGAAAAGAGAAAGGTTATAGCGCCATTTTTACAAGCTATTATAAATTGGGTGTCAAATAAGGCGCAAAACGTGGGAATTCATCGTCACTCTCACGCATTACAATCACAGATTCGAAACTTAAAGAATCCAAATCCTACAACAAAGCCTATTTGCTTACTTTATACATAATGAAGTTAGCTTCTAAATATATCCAATAAACAATTCTAAAAATAGACACCAGCTAATCTTGAGTTGTCAAGTGAGTGCAATCTTTAGCTAAGTTAAGTTTTCCTTTCTCAATCGCTTCCTAATTCTCTTTCACCAAGGAAACACACCAAAAGGGGTAATCAGTTAACTAATTCATACCACAGCAGATGGGCAACGAGCCGAGAGAATGCAGAAGGAGAAACAGCAGCAGAAGCATCGCAAAGTTCCGCATCTTATCTCACCAGACAATACTCTAAAACCACCCTATGTCAGCAACGGAGACAGCAAAACCCCGCGTCCTCGCCGGACACTCCCAGCATATTCAAACAATAGACACGAAATCACTCTAGAATCATACGTCTAACCATAACTTCGTAAAAGCTTCGCAGACATTGATTTCTCCACCCAATTAAGAAAAAAATAAACCCTAGGTTAGACACACAGCGAGTGGGTTTAACGTGATTTTCACAGATCCACGAAATGCGGCTCGAGATCTGTACACAGCGGGAAACAGAGTCGAACGTTGCGAGTTTGGTTGGAGATACAGAGAACGTGAGCGTCTCCGGCGAAGGTCAGAGAGAGAGAGTGGGAGAGAAAGAGAAAGAGAGAGAGTAAAGTGAATTCGAAAGAAGAAGCAAATGGAGAGAGAGAGAGAGAGTCTTTAATGCAGATGGTGGGAAGGGCGTAGGGTAGTGTGTTGCCGTAGTGAGACTGCTTTCGGAGAAAGGCAAACAAAAAAAAGCGATGATGATGCATCAACAACACATAAACGCGCTCTCTCATACGCGTAGTTTCTACGCTCCTCGAAACGACAAAATTGGTGGCCGTTTGCTACCGTCGCATCGACAAAACCGTTTCTTATTTTGGGAACTTCTTCGAGTTAATTTGGCTTTACTGATCCATGAGCCTAACTGGAATTTTGCCAATCCGGTTTATATTAACCGAATAATTGATTGGTTATTTAAATTCTTAAACCCAGCAGACCAAATCTAACTACACTGAACTAAACAAAAATTCAAAATTGTTGAATAATAATAGAGAGATAGAAATTTTATTATTATACCTTATAAATTTTACTACTTCATCTGAATGAAGTAACTTACGTATTTATAGAGAAAGAGTAAGTCGGCAAACGTAAGTTTACATAAATAATCAGACGACATTGTAGACTTTTTCAACAAAAATTTCCTTTTTTGCTCGACATATTTATCGAAGCATATTAAAAAAACAATTTAATTTTTTGTTACCTTTACTATTAAAGAACATAATAACATTTTTCATATTAACAAATTCTCTTTTTTTTTAAAAACTTCTAATGACAATAATAGCAACTTCTAAAAATTCAAGATAATTTTTTGGAGTTCACATTATAATCTATTTAATATTAAAACATGTAATGAATTTTGTTTATTATAATATCCTTTTCATATTCTTTTCAAGAAATAGCTAAAAAATATGTTTATCCTTAAAATTAACACTCTAATTATCTATCTATACTGTAAATTTATTTACAAATGATCTAGGCAATGTCAACCAATGTGCCTATGGTTGGGCATTCAGATATTCACTTCGGTTTCGTTCGATTATTTTCGGTTTTGGTTTTTTTGATTGGTAAAATTAAAAATCTATTTAGTTATTTTTATATTTTGGTTCGGTTTCAGTTCGGTTATACATCGGTTTCGGTCAGTTCGGTTATTAAATTTAAAAACCAAAAATAACCGAAAAATAACCGAAAATAACTGAAAATAACTAAAAATAACCGAAAATAACTAAAAAGTAACCGAAAATAACTAAAAAATAACCGAAAATAACCAAAATATCCGAAATATTTTCGGATAACCGAAAATAATTCAATTTTTTCGGATATTATTTTGGTTTTTGGTTCGGTTTTATTTACTAACCAATAACCATAGTTTTCCAAAACAATATCCGTTCGGTTATTTATTTATAACCGAATATCAACCAAAATCATTTTTTCGGTTCGGATTATCTGTCGACCAATTATTTGTTTGTAACATTAATAATCTTATTGATCAATAATGTGGTTGAGTTAAATAGTAATAACAGCTAATAATAAATGATATACACAATCGTAATCCGAAACTCTACAATTCATACAATCGGTGAGGAAAGGTGAATTACGAACGAAAGATACAAGCTACAGTAATGTTTCAATCATTCAAGTAGCTTTCGAAATCGAATGTCAATGGACTGACATAGTCTTGACATGCCGGATCAGGCGATGGGTTAACCAGGCCGGTTTGATTAGAGCTATCCATGAGCCAGCTCTCAAATTCCGACAGTTTGGTCTGCAAGGCGTTTTCATTACTTCCCGGTTGCTGATGTAACGTCTGTTCTTGAGAATATGCAGTGGTAATTGAAGTTTCAGGTACATCAAACAGATCTGCATTTGCCTGAAACTGAAAATCTCCACTGCCACTTTTGTTCTGGCTTGAATGTTTAGTGTAAACATTGCTCTGAGACCCCCTCACTGCTGCGCAGTAATTAGTAACATTGGGCTGAAAATCGACTTCTTGTTGATTGTAAATTTCCGGGTGTATTGTCGGTGCTACAATACAAGAGCTATGGTGGGTGGATTCTGAAACTTGAGAATTGGTATATACACCTACCTTGATGTTGCTACCATTTGTCGCACCACACAAAGTTCCTGAAGAAGCCATTCGGGACCTTAGGTTACCCATATAAGAGCTTCTATCCTTTTGGATGACGTTGTTGCGAACACTGCTCAATGACTGCACAGGTCGATTCTGCAATTCATAACTTTGATTCTGTGGAATCGATTGCTTGATTCTGTATCTGGCTCTGGCATTTGGGACACGGCTAGATGATGAGCAAGGCCGGATCCCAACCGGGTTCCGTGGCAAAGCGTTATCGGATAACCGAAAGATATTTTGAGTAGGAGAGCGTGAAAACTGGCGGGTCACTGTAGCAGCAGGTTTTGAAGATGGTTGGGTAGGCATGTTTCCGGCCCTGAAGTATTGACGTTGATTCTTCCATATCTTCTCTGTATCATTAGCATGACAATGATTTATGCTGGAGACACCGATACACCAGTATGGACATGGAGCACGGATGTCACACACATAACAGTGACACTTCAAATTGAAGCAAAAGGAAAACAAAATAAACAGATTAGCCAGGAAAAAGAATCCATTAAAGCTCTGTGATGAATTAGGGAAACTGTAAATGCTTACCATGTCACAGTATTTCTCATGTGATGTTGAGTTAAATGAGTACTTAGCGCAAGAATGTCGGGGATGAGGGAAATCTCTACATGCTATCTACAAAACAAATACTTTGCTTTTGATATTAGGGGAACTTAGTATACAACACACCTGCATGAATATGGAACACATGGAAAACATTTCAATGATCATCCATTCCTAAAACAGTTTCCACTCTAGAAAAAGAAGGTCTTTGCATTCTTCTACTAAATAAGAACATCAAGACAATAATTCCCAAAAAAAACTAATGCATACAGAATCTGAATGAAGGCATATCTCTGGCTTCCACGATTAGACAATAAATTGAGGTGGATTCGAATTTGATACCTCACCCTTTTGACCCACTACAAGCACATCGTCGTCATCATCATCATTCTTCGCTAACTTATCACCATCGTCAACTGCAGCATTCTTTGGCGTCTTATCGGGATCACCCTCCAAAATCACACAATCGTCGTCATCGTTCTCGACAGCTTGAATCGACGAATTTATCTTCCGATAAGGATAATATATGCCGTCTTTCACTTCAGAAAACACTTCGACTACATCGGTGCTGTCCGATTTCTCATCGACGGTTTCCATAATATCGTTTAGCCAATCGAAGTTGTCTCTGTCTACCCGTGTATCGACCTCTTCGTCTGAACTAACATCGACAACGACGTGATTTCCCGAACCCATCGACGAATTTTGAACAAATCACACGAAATTCTTCAAAAAAAACTTGAATGAACAAAGGGATTTCCAAGTAGAAGAAAGGAACAAAAAGCATTGAAGAATTCAGAAAATTGATCGAATTCAGTAAATTGACTTCAGATTCTACTGAGAAAACTCGAGGTCATGAAAATGGAAATTAATTAGGGTTTGAAAAAAGCAAAAATTGAGTGATGTAACGCTCTACAGACGATACCCAGACGATAGGCCAACGAAGCATGAAGGGTCAATATGTTTCATGCTTAAGTCAATTGGGCTACACCCAATTTCTTTTATATGTCCAGCCCAAACAATGGATGCATGGAATTGAACAGATTCGAATCTTTCTTTACTCAAAGTCAAAGGGATCTCGAAACAGTCCAAACCAACGGCTGAGATCGAAGAAATAATTGAGCGCGTGAGAGACATCTTAAACCGATATGTATTCAACCGTTGGATTCGGTAAAGTATTATTGCACGTGCAAAGGCAATTCAACATTTCAACGTTTACAAGCTAAGCACCTCTAACCTTTAGTTTTTCCATTAATTAACCAAAAACTTTTAACTATTTCAGTTTTGTCCAAAAATCTTAGAGCGTAATTCGTTTTCTAATTATTCCGACAATAATATTAGATTTTGTTGACAACTCTATATTTATGGTTTTAAACATTGTGGTTTCTATAATTTCATATAACCGATTCAAAACAAATTATTAGTTACTAAAATATATAGTTAAATCAAAACATTATTGACGTAGAAAAAGTTCAACTGCAACTTCAACAAAATGTCATTTTTCTAGGTCAATTAAGCAATAGTTTCATATTATATTCTAGATTTATAATCTCATTAATAAAAAAATAATCTCATATTAATAACACTATTTGAAATATATATATTAATAATTAAGTTTATCCATATTGACAGATTTTGTTTTATGAAGAAAAAATCTTATATAGTTGATAAGAAAACCGTATCAATTTAATTTTTTTATATTGTAATAGTTATAAAATTTATATTGATTTTATTTTTATATATTTTCTTACGAACATACACCAACAAAAAAATATTAATGATGAAAAATTTTCTATCATTTTTCGATGAATTTTATTAAAGATGATTTTTTTTGACAAATATTAACAATGAAATTTTTTTGACAAATATTAACGATAAAATTTCTAATCGTTTTGTTAATTTTGGTTTCAGCCGTTATATTTTTTTGTGACAAATCCGTAGAATATTTGGTGTTGTTCATTTGGTCGTCGTAATGTTGTTCGTTTGTCTATTGTCGGTGGTTGCGGTTTCGATTGATAATAGATTTTTAGTCGTACCGATATTTTAATCAATGATTAAAGAAATTGTAACGCAATACGCTGTGTCTGCTGCAAATATTTCCAACAATTAAATGAACAACAATCTACCGTATTTGTATCCGAAGATTTCTACGGTTGAATATGATTTTTTCGCACCAATTTTTTTGTGGGGAAATTCGTTGGACAAGCCACATGTTTTTTTTGTAGTGTCACTGTTAAATTAGGTGTCACGTTTTTTATTAAAGCTGTCTTTTACTTTGCTAATATATATAACCCATAATCACCAGTCTTTGCTAAGCTTACATCATTATATATATATATTTTAGTCAATGCAATTATTTATGTACGTTTCATCTCCAATATTTTAGATGCTTACGTATATTTATTAATTAGGTGGCAAAAGTAAAAATCAAACTTTGGTTATAAATGATATTTAGGCATAGGGTTAATCGTAGTGCTGTCAAGCGGGTCAGACCCGCCATGCATGACCCGCCCCGCGGCGGGTTAAAGATTTTTTTTCAAAAAATTTTTTTACCCGCAAAACCCGCGGATCATTTTTTTAAAACCCGCATCCGCCTCGCATTAATCTAGCGGGTTTGCAGGTGATCCGCGACCTGCTTCGTTTTTAAAATTTTTTAAAAATATTTAATTAAAATAAATCTAAATAATAATAAATCTAAAATTAATACATCAAATATATCATAATTCAATTTTTAAAACATCAAATTATATAAATTTTGAATATCAAGTTTGGTATTAAATTGGTTTAGAATTAAATTGGTTTAAAATTAAATTGGTTTATAATTAAATTAGTTTAAATTTTGGTCAAATAATTTTGACCCAAAATTTGCGGGTACCCGCCAACTCGCAAAATAATAAAACGAAACTCGCACCCGCCCCGTTATACCAAAATTTCGACCTGCACCCGCCCCGCATATAAACTTTTTTTTTTCCTTCGACCCGCATCCGCCCCGCGGCGGGTCAAACGGGGCGGGACCCGCGGGTAATGAGCCAAATTGACAGGCCTAGTTAATCGGTTTGAAATGGAGCGTCTCTATACGGACATAAAATATGGACGGTGGAGAAAAACGAAATGACCAAAATTTAAGTAAAATTCAAAAATCAAAAATTGGTCCCATCAATTCCATTGTCCTATCAATTCCTTTGTCCGCCGATATGACAAAGATAGAAGCTGGTGTTCACGTATATCTGTCTTTCTAGTTTCTGTTTTGTTTTTAAAACTACACTTTACTTATTTTTTATTCATCTACAATTTTTTATTAATTTTATATAATATATTGCAAAACACACAAAAGTTGAATTTATATGTATTAGAATGTGTGAAAGTTCCACATTGGAAATTGGGGACTTTCTACACAAGTATATAAAGGATATGGGTTACTCCACTCATTGTCAATTAGTTTTGAGTTGAATGCCCATGTTTCTTAATATGGTATCAGAGCCTCAGGTTAGTCCGACATGCAATTTCCCACAAAAACGGTTTTCACATTGGTAGTGGCCCGTATAAGTGGTCCGTATTGTCGTGGTATGTTCGAGATGTTGGTGCGTGTCTCGCCTACATCTTGAGAAGGCCTATTAGAATGTGTGAAAGTCCCACATTGGAAGTTGATGATTTTCTACACAAGTATATAAAGGATATGGGCTACTCCACTCATTGCCAATTGGTTTTGAGTTGGATGTCCATGTTTCCTAATAATATGTAATATTATTAATTATTATAATTTTGTAGTTTGAAGAATTAGATTAAGAAGATTAAATTTTAAAAATATGAATTTGCTTTTGTAAACTACAGTATATAACTAGTTGATTTTTTAGTATTTTTGTCTACGATCTTGTTTACAATATACACATGTAAAGACATTGCAAATACCAGTGTTGATTTTGCACGTGAGATTATTTATATCCTGTGTATATATAAACCAATTAAGTAAATTAATTAAAAAATACATATCACAATGAAGAAAAAACAGAAACACATGTAGCACACGAACATAAATAGAATAAAAAGATAGAAAAGGAATTTTTTTTTACTATTTCAAGTAAATGTGAGAATGAATGAGAGTAAATAGACGTAGTGTATATAGTATTCAATAGTATTCATATATTGGTTAGGAAAAAAAATTTTATAGATATTAAATAGAAAATATTTGGCTACCGAAAATGAATATTAATTTGCGATAATTATGGTTTAAAATAAAAAAAGTAATGTTTAATAAGATGTAGTTAATATATGCAAGTAGGTATATTAACAAATTGAATTACATAAAAAACTTAGTATTGGATTTAGATATGATATTGAAAACCCAATATATTGACTTTAGATTTAATATTGAAACAACTACAAATTTTTTATTTAAGGTGAATCTAAGATTGTTATAGTAACAATATATATTGTTAAAATATATTTTTTGGTCAAATGGATTACAAAGTACCGGTTGAATAATCTAATATTTTCATACGAACATTTAACATTTTCATACAATGGAATATGCATAGAATCGAATTCCACACTTTTAAGATGGATGTAAAGGTGATACAACCAATAGATTACTAACTTTTTTTGTATTGTTAAAGTATATTTATAGTTACCGAATTCTTAGATATATTAGTAGATGTTTATTGAGCTTTAAAATCTTATTTTATTATTATTATTTAAAAAATTATTTTATATTTTTCATTGTCCAAATATTGCTAAACTCATCTTAAATATGTATAAATCGATTGGTTAATGAATGATGTTTGTTATGTGTATTTTAGTGTGAGTAGTTTTTTAATTAGAATTAAGAATGAAATGAAGTTGTAAAAAATATAAGTAGTATATTATTTGTTAATATTATTAGGGATGGAGTTTGATCTATTTAGATTAGTGTAATTAATTTTAGTTAAAAATAATAGACCAATGAAGAATTTACAGAAAAATTATTACACTAAAATTATATGCAAATTAAATGATTTAACCATTGATTTTTGTGAGAAAAAACGAATACATTTATAAAAAATTATAGTATTCATAATATATTATTTGAAAAACATTTTTTAAAAAATAATCTCATCATAACGTGTTATTAACAAAAAAAAAATATCATGATAACGTATCTTCACTATATTCAATTTCAAATAAATAAATAAATAAACTTAATTTACTAGAATAATTACAATATATGGTATTAATATTAATTCGGTTAAATAATCAATATATTTTATTAAACTAACCAAAAAATACTATTAAACTTTCGTAAAAAAAAATTTCTTTTATTTCTTAATTTACATATATAAAAACTTATATTAAAATAATTTTAAATAAGAGTTAAAATTATATAAAAAATTAATTTATATTTACTAATAAATAATATTATAAAATTTACGAATATTTTCTCCACGTATAGATAGAAATCTAGTAAAAAAATTATTTATCGAATCAACGATAAAAAAATGTTGAGCAATACTGTCTACAGTCGTCTAGATGGATGGTTCAATTCGAATATTATTCAGAAATTTGACTTTTGTTTTTATTTTTTTTTGTTATTGAGGTTCAATCTGATCGTATTCACATAAAAACTAAACTATTGTTATTTGGAAAGGGAAATGTCTGTAAATATCTGTAATATCTTTCAAATTTGATTAGTCTATTAATATGATGTTCAAATATGGTTAAGCTTTGAATGATTACGTGAATGACAAACAAGAGTATGTTCATATACATATAATAACTGTTTTAATTTATTTTAAAATCATATTAATATATGTATTCAGCTTTGGTTAGTAATAACAAATTTCATTTCTTGACAGTAGATAATAGTGAGTTTGTGAAAAATGGATGGAGGATAGCTCATAAGTGACATTGTGAATTATAAGTTCTTATATTCATTAGTTTTTCCTTGAAAATTTTACATTTTGTAAATTGAATTTTGGTATTAAAAGTAAACACAAAACATGGCATTTATTCTCTTTTTCTATATATCCATTACAAAAAAAATTCCTGAAAAAGATTTTGTAGAACAATATTTGGTTGCTTAATATAGCAAATGAAATCACTTAAAATCAAAACTTTTAAAATATAAATAAACGAAATAGTAATATTATAAAATAATATTTTTTTTAAAAAAAATTTTGTTTCAATTCTACTATCCTAAAATTAAAATTTTAAAAATATCACAAATAATTATGTAAAAATATTTATTTACTTTTATACATAAATTTAAAATATTATATTTAGGTTTTTTTCAATTTTAGAATTTTTTAATTAAAATAAAGTTTTAATATATTTTAATATTAAGTTTATGTTATTATTGCAAATTCAAACTAATAATGATATTTTTGCAACAAAATTTAAAAAATGTTATTTTAAAAAATTATCTTAAAAGAAACTTTTGCACTATTAAAATATAATCAATTTTAAAAATACTATTGTTTTCAAGTTTTAAAATTTCATTAAAAGTAAAAGTTTCAAATTATTTCTGTATAATTTACTCACAAGATCTTTTAATATATTTATTTATTTACTATATGTACTTTTTTTCTTTATTGGCAGCCATTTCTGTCATTACTCTCGATTTTTGTTTCATGAAACATATTTATATTGTGTTGAAAGTTTAAATTATATTAAAAAATTGAAATCCCGGTCCTATAAATAAGAGATCGATTCCAATTGAAACCCAAACCATTCAAAGAACCTTGATCTATAGCTCCTTAAGCACGGATTCAAAGCCACCCAAAATGTAAGTTCTTGAAATTTTGAAAATTCCATTTTTGTCTGAGTTTCAGACCATTCTATGGCTTCAGACCATTCTTGTCTGAGTTTTTTGTCTTCTTCTGTTTGAACAGGGAAAATGGTTCTAAGAACGTGTTGAAGCCCATGGATTCTGAGCAACTGAGAGACCACGGACATCGGATGGTTGATTTCATTGCCGATTATTACAAAACCATCGAAGATTTCCCCGTTCTTAGCCAAGTCGA
This sequence comes from Pugionium cornutum, assembly GCA_018901935.1. Taxonomy (NCBI): domain Eukaryota; kingdom Viridiplantae; phylum Streptophyta; class Magnoliopsida; order Brassicales; family Brassicaceae; genus Pugionium; species Pugionium cornutum. Next base: position 33,016,806 of record CM032160.1, on the reverse strand, counting down.
GGTCACTTCTTTTTCCTGGGTTTCGATCTGTTCCACGTTATATTCTATATAATTCGGATTGTGATGAGAGTTAAAATTTCAAATTTGTAGCTCTAAATGTTGTGAGAGAGCTAGTTTCTGCGAAATTTACTGTATTTCTATGTGTCTAGGGTTTAACCAAATCGGCGTTATCGTCACATTGAGCTTTGCTATTGTGCTATGGGTTATACACATTGTTGAATTTAATTGTTTTTGATGCAGCCTGGCTATCTTCACAAACTTTTGCCTGATTCCGCACCAGAAAACCCTGAAACGCTGGAACAAGTTCTTGATGGTGAATTAATTGAACACCCATTCTCCAGTTTTAAAGCATTTCTGATGAACATAGAGACTTCTCGATTGGGAATAGATACTAAACTTGATCTGACGTGAGCTTTTTTTTTTGCAGATGTTAAGGCGAAGATATTGCCTGGTATAACGCATTGGCAAAGCCCGAGTTTCTTTGCTTATTACCCTTCTAACAGCAGTGTTGCTGGGTTCTTGGGTGAGATGTTGAGTGCTGGTCTTGGAATCGTTGGTTTTAGTTGGATAACTTCTCCAGCTGCAACCGAGCTCGAAATGATTGTTCTTGATTGGCTTGCCAAATTAATTAACCTTCCCGAACAGTTTCTGTCTAAAGGTAATTACTATAAAAAAATCTTGTCAGAATAATCCTTTTGGGTTAAGACGTAGCTAAGTTGCACTGTAGGTAATGGAGGTGGAGTAATACAAGGGTCTGCTAGTGAAGCTATTCTTGTTGTTCTGATTGCTGCCCGCGACAAGGTCCTAAGACGCGTTGGCAAAAACGCGCTTGAGAAGCTTGTTGTCTACTACTCCGACCAGACACATTCAGCTTTACGAAAAGCCTGCCAGGTGAAAATTTCAGATTTGATTAAAGAAATTTTGTAAAACATGAGCTAATTTTCTGGTGCTTTCTTGTTGACAGATAGCCGGAATCTATCCAGAGAATTGCAGAGTGTTGACAACGGATTCTTCTACAAATTACGCACTGCCTCCAGAATTGCTTCAAGAAGCTGTTTCCCGGGATCTTGAAGCTGGATTGATTCCATTCTTCTTATGTGCTAATGTAAGAACTAGCATATTACTTAACTCTCTTGATGAATGTTGTCTGAAAATTTCAGTTGTTGTTTCCAGGTTGGTACCACTTCTTCAACCGCAGTTGATCCATTAGCTGCACTTGGAAAGATCGCCAAGGTTATTTTTTAATTTCACATTTCTGACAAGATTCATAGAGAATTAAGGCATAGAAACTGATGCTATGTCTCTTACTACGTTCTCAGAGCAATGAGATTTGGCTTCATGTGGATGCAGCATACGCTGGAACTGCTTGTATATGTCCAGAGTATCGCAAGTACATTGACGGAGTAGAAACTGCAGACTCTTTTAACACGAATGCTCACAAATGGTTCCTCACTAATTTTGATTGTTCCCTACTTTGGGTGAAGGTACATATCCCTTTTTTAATCTCACTCCTCCTTCCTTACTTTTCGTGTATTGAAAAAAGTGTTGATATTTGACAAACAGGACCAGTATGCTCTCACTGAAGCTCTTTCAACAAATCCAGAATTTCTCAAAAACAAGGTAAGAAAGATTTTGATTTTCACAAAAAACTTTGAATTTATTAGATTATACTAATCTTTTTATATATATTTGGTTTTGCCAGGCCTCTCAGGCAAACTTGGTTGTTGATTACAAAGATTGGCAAATTCCTCTCGGTCGAAGATTCAGGTTCTTTGCTTTTGCAGAAACTAAATCGAAAGTTGTTCTGCAGGAACATTAGCATATATACAATCTGAGTGTTTTTCTTTAAAACAGATCATTGAAACTATGGATGGTTTTAAGGCTCTATGGAGCTGAGAAGTTGAAGAACTATATAAGAAACCATATCGAACTGGCTAAATATTTCGAACAACTTGTCTCCCAAGATCCTAACTTTGAGGTAACTCTCTAAAAATCTCAAAACTTTATGGAAGAAAGATTCTTGACAAGGAGATATAAAAACATTTTCTTTGTTTGCAGGTTATCACTCCTCGGATCTTTGCTCTCGTCTGTTTCCGTATCGTTCCTACTGATAACGATGAAACCAAGTGTAATAACCGAAACCGCGAGCTCCTAGAGGCAGTGAATTCATCAGGAAAGCTCTTCATTTCTCACACTGTAAGTGACCTCTCTTTCTCTTCTGTTCTTCTTTCTTCTTGTTCGATAATATCAAGACTTGGATATATGTATTGATTTGCGTGGGAAACAGGCTTTGTCGGGAAAATTCGTACTACGTTGCGCCATAGGAGCGCCATTGACGGAGGAGAAGCACATGAAAGAGGCATGGGAGGTTATTCAGGAAAAAGCATCTTACTTGCTCCACAAGTAAATGAGATTAAAAAAAAAGAACTTTATAATGGAACCAAGAAGGAGGCATTGGTTTGGAATAATGATTCAATAAGAAAATGACCAAAGTTGGAGTTAATCAACTTCGGTTTGGTTGTGTGTATTTGATTTCTATTTTGTTTTAGAATTGTGTGTGTTTTGTCTTTGCTACCCCAACCGTGTACTTTATCTATTTGGTTTGGTCTTAGTGTGCTTAACTCTATGTAACCAATGACAATAAACATATTGTAAGCATATATGAAAAAAAACTATTAAAATTTTATCAGATACGTTACTTTTAATTACAATCAAAACATTAAACATGTAGCTTAGTTTTGTACTAGTGAGAGTGTGTACATATGAGTTGTACTACAACTGCCGTAGACTACTAAAAATCTTAATGTTCAATAGAAATTGTGATTACCAAATACAATTATATTTAAAGCAATTCTTTATAAGTACTATTTTAAGTTTTTTTTAAGATATAATATCATTGGTTAAATTTTTAAATGTAATATAAACTTAATACTAAAATAAATTAAAATATATTTGAAATAGAAAAAATCTAAATTTTAAATTAAAAAATAAATTCAAAATTTATATTTTGATTTTATATATAATTTGTTTAGAATAAATAGTTATTTCATATAAAAATTTGTGTTATTTTTGTAATTTTAATTTTATTGTGTTAAACTTAAAATAAAAATATAAAAATATGATACTTTAAGATATTGTTTTAATATTTTTGTAAAGTAAACTATATGATGAAACAAAAAAAATAGTCTTATACGTGGAGAAAGTTTTGCGCAAGAGTATTTTTTGTTTTTTCTTATTAAGAGGTTTCCTATGGAAAACATGAGGAAGAAAATTTTAGAAGGCTAAAGGTATTTAGTGGTTAAGTAGCCTTTAAACATCAGCGTTGTTCGTTTGTCTGGCGCAACATTTACGGCAACGACTTGCGATTAGATGTTGCGGTTACATGATATACTATTGTTATTCGTTTGATCGTCGTAAATTATCGCCGCTGATTTTATCGCAATTTTTTATCGCAAACGTTACAATTTCGCAGGCGTTAAAATTTTTTATTGAAGTTGACCATAACATTTTACCGTATGAAACTACGACGGTCAAACGAATAACGTTTGGTCGTATGACGCAATCACAGTTTAATAATATACGGATACGAAACGAACAACCCTAAAATATAAATAATAATGTACTGTGAATATTAGGTAGTAATGTACGGTGAAGAGGCGGCTAAGCTCCATTATTTTCTCTCCTGAAGCTTGAAGCCTTTCTAACGTTGCACATTAAGTCGCTCAGTTTTCTAACGCAAGTGGGGATGGAGATCGAACGATATAGCTTCTCCCAATTTAATTTCTGGGAGAGTTGAAGCGACATTAAAAGCCGATTGAGTTCCAAAGGCTCCATGACAAGTTTTTCGCTTGTCTCTTATTCTGAATATGCCCAATTAGAGATCGTATCCTCAGCTGTTGCCTCGGTATGCTGCCTGTTGAACCAGCAAACTCATGTTGGTTGATATTGCCGCACAAGGTGATAAATTTCTTAAGTTAAGTACCGATCGAGGAGAGCCAGTTCCACATTCATAAATCTGAGCTAGACGTCGTATTATATAATGTAGTCCAAGGTAGTAATACATAAAACGACTTGGTTTTATTGTAGGAAGTGGTTCCTCTTTAGTTTCGGGACTGATATCTTGTTTTAGTCCAGAAAATGTGTTATGGCCCAGCCCATCTATTTGTATGCTCGCGACATCAAACCAAATCCTTCTCTTTCATATCTCTCTCTCTCTCTCTTTCTCATCTGTGCTTTTTCTCTCGATCTATCATCGTGTAACTGAGCACGAGGATGCAGGCAGTTTCCAGGAGATTTATCCAACGGCCTCTTGCCGGAGGACCTTCGATCTATTCGTCTTCTTCTCTCAGATCGCTTTATGGGCTCTCAGATCACCGTTAAGTTTCTGCGATTGATTTTCTTAGATTCGCATTTTTTCTAGGTTGCTTATGAGCCCCGTATTAATGAGATATTATGGTCTTTTGCTGATTTTATCTTGATCTTTCAGTTAATGCAACTGATACTCGTCGCTATTCGTCTTCCCTCGCCACCAAAGGCGTGGGACACCTTGCTCGCAAGGGTACTGGTGGGAGATCTTCTGTTAGGTATGTCATTTCTCTCTACGTTTTCTATTTCAGGGTTTTGGTTCTATAGAAATGCAATAACACACCAAAAACAATTTAATGTGAAAGAGGGTATGTTATTGGGGTCTCTATATCTTTGTTTAGTTTTGAGCTTATAGGAAAGCTGCTATGAAATTAGCTGGCTTAGTTGAGACATACATTATCGCTTAGGGGTTTACGTCGCAGGGGCTTCAGTATAGCGAATTTGTCAAGCTTACTTTAGTGCTGGTTGTTTACAGAAAGAATAATATCTTGGTTGTTCTATGAAGATCTTAATTTCTCCTTTGCGTTGCCAGTGGCATTGTAGCTACGGTATTTGGAGCCACTGGATTTCTGGGTCGTTATCTTGTGCAACAGCTAGGTGAGTTGAGTTTAACATTGTTATCATCGGGTCGGGTTAATCAACCTTGTTTCTCCTTTACATTTGATCATTTTCTTATTACTTGTTAAGTTCAATGAATATCCTCTTCCAGCTAAAATGGGATCACAAGTGCTAGTTCCTTTCCGAGGCTCAGAGGACTCTCCTCGACATCTCAAGTTGATGGGAGATTTAGGACAGGTAATGTGTTCCTTTTTTTTTAACATAATGCTTCTAAGAGTATGCCAGGAAACACCTTTTTGTAAAATTGTGCTTTGGATTGAAAAAATTGATTTGTCTGTTGCCTGTATATTCCAGGTAGTACCGATGAAATTTGATCCAAGGGATGAAGACTCCATTAAGGCTGTCATGGCAAAGGCTAATGTGGTTATCAATCTGATTGGTAGTTGTTTTGTCTATATTATTTCGGTGCAACAGTTATACTTGTAAAGAGAAATTCGGTTCTTTTACTTTCGGATGATATTTATTCTAATTCTCAGGACGAGAGTACGAAACCAGAAATTTCAGTTTCGAGGAGGCGAATCATCATATGGCTGAGAAACTTGCATTGGTATGTGTTTAAATCCTAACAAGTTGTCTCCAGAAACTCTGGTGAAGAGGCTTCCATGTTTCTTTGCGCCATAGTTGTTGCCTACATTTGAAATGAGCTACACATTTTTAACCTTGAGGATGATACAATCTGCTATGGCCTGCTCTTTTGGTTATGTCTAATTAGGTTGGGGCTTTGTGTATTTGTTGTTTCAGGTGGCCAAGGAACATGGTGGGATAATGAGATTTATTCAAGTTTCGTGCCTAGGAGCTTCAGTGTCATCTCCTTCAAGAATGCAGAGGGCAAAAGCTGCTGCTGAGGAAGCTGTCTTGAACGCGTTGCCTGAGGTAAAACTTATACCTGCTTTCTGCACAGAGAATTCTCTCTACTGCACTTATCATCCTAATATGTGATTAATTATTTTTAATCCTACTTCTTTTTCAGAGATATGATCCTTTAGATTTTCATGCGTAGAACTGGAGAAGTCATATATGATGTTTATACTAACGTCTATAGTCTCGTAAATTTTGAAAGCAAACAATGTACCCAGGATGGCTTAATGATAAGCTTTTTGTCATCAGCCTGTCTTCTTCTAATCAGTTACTGATGTATATTTGTTTTCTAGGCAACAGTCATGAGACCTGCGACCATGATCGGTACAGAGGACAGAATTTTGAACCCCTGGGCACAATTCGTCAAAAAATATGGTTTCCTCCCACTCATAGGTGGTGGGACCACCAAGTAAGTCTTAAACTCTGTGCAATTCTTTTTACCAGTTCATAGCGACTTACAGTGTAGACCCGTTTTTTTCCCTGACGATAAATTCATTGCAGATTCCAGCCCGTATATGTGGTTGATGTTGCTGCTGCAATCGTTGCAGCTCTAAAGGATGATGGCTCCAGCATGGGTAAAACCTACGAATTGGGTGGTCCAGATGTCTTTACCGCTCATGAGTTGGTAAAATCGTATGGTCCTTTATTCTCTATGACGCTGTGGCAGCACAGTGGGCTTGATTTTCATGTGGTTCTTGCAGGCAGAGATCATGTTTGATATGATTCGTGAATGGCCTCGATATGTGAAGCTTCCGTTTCCAATTGCTAAGGTAACAGATCAAATAGGTCACCGTTTATGGTAGAAACGCCAATGATCTCCATGTGTGCTCCCTTGTTAGACAAAGCGTATCTGAAACTAATATAATTAGACAGAACCCTAAGTTGTTAAGATTTTTGTTCTTTCTTTAAATGATAGTAATTTTACATGTCATAATTTGCTCCAGGCAATGGCAGGTCCTCGGGATTTCATGGTGAACAAAGTCCCATTCCCTCTACCCTCTCCCCAGATCTTCAATTTGGATCAAATCAATGCGCTTACAACCGATACACTTGTATCTGACAAGGGTTAGTCATTTTTTACAGAAGTGAAATAAGTTATTTTCTTTAGGCTGTTTGAGTCTCTCATTCTTTGTTATTCGACAATGGCTATTTCAGCCTTGACGTTTCAGGATTTAGACCTTGTTCCTCATAAACTGAAGGGATATCCGATTGAGTTTCTTATCCAATACCGCAAGGGTGGTCCTAATTTCGGTTCTACTGTCAGTGAAAAGATACCAACAGACTTCTACAATTGATGCTGCTTCTGCTCAAAGGTCATTTCCTGGACTTATTTATTTCATGCACAAGTGTCGCAATGAAATCGCTGAAACTAGATTTGGTGTTGATGCCTTTCATTTGCTTCTGTCAATAATAAAAAGGTTCTCCACTTTGTTGGGTTTGAAAAAAATTATAACCCATCAACATGGTCATAAGTTAGAGAGGTGACAGTTATCTTTCTTGATGAAAGCGATTTGGTCCTGTAGGAATTATGCAGTTTCTTGTTCATTTCAAACTTCATGTGCTACTTTGATTTCTTGGATATAACTAAAGCCATGTGTTTTTGTCTTTGCATTCCATTTAGCTCGGTGTTGTATGTTTTGGTTGCGCATAAACATTTCAACTTGTAACCTGTAAGCAATAGAAGTTAAATCCTGAGTAGTACACCTTTATACAGGTCAAGAAGGTATTTTGACTCTGTTATCTACAGATTAAGAAACATTAATACCCATTAACCAATCTCAAGGCATTTGGTACCTTTAAATTTTAGGGTGGGTAACGAATATAGTTATGCAAATCGTAGAATATCGCACTTTGTTTCTAGCTGTAGAAAAAAGTAAGGAACTTTCCAAGAACCAAGCAAAGCATATAGAGCTATTATCATGTAAAAGGAAGGAATTCGACAGGCTCATTTTGCATTATCCAAAAAATGGAAGGTGAAGAAGAAGATTATATTGGGCCTGAATCTGGCATTGGCGGAATCAACTTGAACGGGAGAAATGTTGGTACCGTGATGGTGGAGCCTAGGGATGTAGACGTATCAAGTCAAAGTGGTTGCAGGATCAACATCTGCGTGAATAGCAACGTTCAAGGGACGTGTGGTTCGGCTTTGTTTGGTAGCAAAGTTAAGCTAGGAGACCTCGGTGTTCATCTCCATATCGAAAACGTTAAAATGACCTGCCACAACGAGTCTAGACAACATGATATGTGGTTGATTAAGGTTGGGATATGTTTGGTCTCTGTCTTTAACATCTTTCTAGGACTCATTCTCTTGCTCTCCTCTTGGTTCGGAAACAAAACCGGTTCCCAATCAACCTAAGAGAAGCTCGATCTCGTCCATAATTGTTTCTTCATGTGCGGATTCGCCCCATCCAACCATTGGTGATGATAAAGCGGGCCACGATTTCATTTGTTTCAATTTTGTCAAGAATCGTTCAAGGAACATTTAATCGTAACAAATAATTAAATCATCAAAAGTGAAATATTTTTCTTTCTTTTTATTGTTGGAAGAAACTTAATGCTAGGCCATTACTCTCTTCAATTATAAAAAAGAAATAACTCTTGTTTCTTGCAAGTTCTTGGTGCTATCCATGTGAGTTGTACATTGGGGAACTCAAACTTCCCCCACTCCCACAGCCCACAGGCCACGTTTGTCCCTTAAAATTTCTGCTTTTTTTTCCTGCATGTTTATATTTTTGTATTGACTATGAGTGGTATAAAAACGAAGTCTCCTCCTTTGAACATTTCATGATAAAAAGATTCATACAAAAACCAAACTTATGGTTTCAATTGGCTGATAAATACAAAATTACTTGCATGCGAAATGACGCTAATACTCTAACTTACATATACACATACTTTTCATTTTAGAGTATTCTCGTTAGTATTTTGCACAACCTTTTTATCTGCTTACTGTCATCGATTAGTTGGACATTATGATTCATTTTTGGTCCCGATGAAAAAATAGATTCCTACTAACAACTGTTCATGGGTTTGAATATAAAATACTAACACAGAAAAATTAGTCGACAATAATTAATTAGCCTGGAAAAGTTAACTATAACTAGTGGGCTTGAACTTGAAGTAATCATGTTAAAACGTGTACCGGTTTACTCTTCCATCAAATTATATGCTATCAGCCATTCACATGGTTACACGTGGAATCATTCTCACGCTCGTCGAAAGCACGTTACGAGCTGAAGTAGTCCAAAGCTGACGTCATCGACACTAGTAGCCGACATGTCAGCAGAAAATAATCATACGTGGCAAGGTCCCACTGGTCACCGACAACTAGAAGAAGAGTTGAAGGCGCAGATTTAGATGTCCGTCTAACGTGCGCTCTCAATTACATATACTCTTCTTCTGTCTCCCTCTCTTTGACGGTGATGAGACCAACTCAAACCAGATGGTCAAAATCCGTTCGATCTGATATAATCTTCCCTTTTCACACTTCTCTGGATCTTCTTCTTTCCTTCAAGGAGTTAAAACCTTAGCTTTTTTCCTTCTTCCTCCGTCTCTCGCGGATCCTTGTCGGTACCTTCTGCATTCTCAAATCTGCTTGTTTTGTTCGCTAAGTTTCTGATTCTGAGTTTCGATTTACTTCAAACAGCTTCTAGAGATTCGATAGGAGTTGGGAACTTAGGGTTTTAAGTTTATAGATTGGATCAATGTTGTGATCGCGTACAGTCTATATGATTCCGAGGGTTTCTATGAGGCGTCGCTCTGCAGAAGTCGCTCCTACAGAGCATACGGAGAAGGGAACTGGGAAGAATCAGACCAATCGAATCTGTTTGTTGGTGGCTTTATCACTCTTTTTCTGGGCATTGTTATTGTATTTTCATTTTGTTGTCATAGGGAGCAGTAGCATCGACAAACAGATCCAATTGCAACCTAGCTACGCCCAATCTCAGCCATCATCAGTCTCTCTTCGGGTAGATAAATTCCCTCTCGATCCCCACACAGTTCCATTGAAACCTCCTAAAGAGCCTTTAGTCACCATAGATAGACCAATACTCCCTCCTGCCCCAATAGCCAACTCTACGTCCACCTTTAAGCCGCCTAGAATTGTCGACAAACAGGAGTTTCTATTTTTAAGAGCGTTGAAGACAATAGACAACAAAAGTGATCCGTGTGGAGGGAAGTACATTTATGTTCACGATCTGCCCTCGAGGTTCAATGAGGATATGCTTAGAGACTGTAAGAAGCTTAGTCTCTGGACTAACATGTGTAAGTTCACCACCAATGCTGGCCTTGGCCCTCCGCTTGAAAATGTTGAGGGTGTCTTCTCGGATGAAGGCTGGTACGCGACTAATCAGTTTGCTGTTGACGTGATATTCAGCAACCGGATGAAACAGTACAAATGCTTGACGAATGATTCTTCCCTTGCTGCTGCAATTTTTGTGCCATTCTATGCTGGATTCGACATTGCTAGGTACTTGTGGGGATACAATATCTCAACGAGGGATGCTGCTTCTCTTGAGTTGGTTGATTGGCTCATGAAGCGGCCTGAGTGGGAAATAATGAGAGGAAAAGATCATTTTCTTGTGGCGGGTCGGATAACATGGGATTTCAGGAGATTGTCTGAAGAAGAAACCGATTGGGGCAACAAACTTCTCTTCTTACCGGCTGCCAAAAACATGTCTATGCTTGTTGTTGAGTCGAGCCCATGGAATGCAAACGATTTCGGGATTCCGTACCCTACCTACTTCCACCCAGCAAAGGACGCGGAGGTGTTTGAGTGGCAAGAGCGGATGAGAAACCTGGAAAGGAAGTGGCTTTTCTCATTTGCAGGAGCCCCAAGACCCGATAACCCGAAATCCATCAGAGGGCAGATCATCGATCAATGTAGAAACTCAAATGTTGGGAAACTGTTGGAATGCGATTTTGGGGAAAGCAAATGTCATGCACCGAGCAGCATTATGCAAATGTTTCAGAGCTCTCTCTACTGTCTGCAACCACAGGGAGACTCTTACACCCGAAGATCAGCTTTTGACTCAATGCTTGCCGGTTGTATACCCGTCTTCTTCCACCCAGGCTCAGCCTACACTCAATACACGTGGCATCTACCCAAGAACTACACAACCTACTCGGTTTTCATCCCTGAGGATGATATTCGAAAGAGAAACATTAGCATCGAGGAACGACTCCTCCAGATTCCACCTGAGCAGGCCAAGATCATGAGAGAAAATGTAATCAACCTCATCCCGAGGCTGATCTACGCAGACCCGAGATCAGAACTGGAGACACAGAAGGATGCATTTGATGTGTCGGTACAGGCCGTGATTGACAAGGTGACTCGGTTAAGGAAGAACATGATCGAGGGTCGAACCGAGTATGACAACTTTGTGGAGGAGAATAGCTGGAAGTATGCTCTGCTGGAGGAAGGCCAAAGGGAAGTCGGAGGCCATGTGTGGGACCCGTTCTTTTCAAAACCAAAGCCCGGAGATGATAGCAACAGCGACGGCAATGGAGGCACCACCATTTCTGCAGTTGCAGCTAAGAATTCATGGAAGAGTGAACAGAGAGATAAGACAAAGTAAAAAGAGAGAGAAGGCACATTTTTTTTACGTTTTGAAAAATAGTTTTCGGTTACTATTATACGGACAGAAAAGAAAGATTTATTTTTGTTGTAATGGTGTCAAATTGTAGTTTCTGCATCTTCACAGAGATATGTTTGTTTGAAGTTAATGTTGTATCAGTAACCCACGGAGATTAATATAATAATAAAGTTTTTTTAACTGAATTCAGTGCTTTCTTTAATTTTGCTATGATTCCTTCAGGCTTCAAGTAGAGCTAAATATAATCATGGAGTTTCAATGATTTTCAGTGATTGTAGGATGTAGAACGATATTACCAGCACGTCTACAAATTTCTTCAATAAAATAGACATGTTAATTTTGGAGTAAATTCCGACATGTGTTTCTGTCCAATCCTAAAAACTATTGTGTTTGGATTTAGTAATATGAATTCAAAAATTAACACCTTTTATTTAGTCAATTTTGGAGTAAACTCCGACATTTGTTTCGGTCCAATCCTAAAAACTATGAGTAATGTTTTAAGTTTGTGTATTTTCAAAATATCATTTTTTTTCAAAAATATTACAAAGCTAAAATTAAGTTTTAAATCTTAAACATTAAGTTCTAAACTCTAAAAATTACACCCTAAATCCTAAAAATTAATCCAAACTCAATCATTATATTATAAACTCTTAAAAATCAATTTTAATTTTCATGTTATTTTAGAGAAAACAATTTAATAATATTTTTGAAAAATTAAAATTACTTATAGTATTTTTGGAGAAAAAATTTAATGATATTTAAAAGTATTTTTTATCTTTTATTCAATAATAAATATAAATTTCATTGGTTTTCCTCTTAGTTTACATATTACTTATCAAATGGCTAACTCAGAGAGCCTAAATGCGAAGAAAAACATGTAAAAGAAAGAATTATGAAAACACTTAACCGAGCAAAAATGCGTATAGAAAGAAATTCCAAACGCATTATCATTCACTTGTCGATTTATTGAATCATATATTGAACTTTCGTATAGTCCTAAAAAGGATTTGTTTATTGTCAGGTATGCTTGTTGCATAAGAAACAATGGAATGGTATAAAGCCCTAAACAGGAGCTCCACCAAATGTTGCGTTCTGTACGGAGCTTTCTTTCTCTCCTTAGCTCTTCTCTGGCTCTTCTGGTTCGTAAGGTTTGCAGTCGGTCCCAGCCAAAGGAGCAACAATGTCAGAGAAGTTGATTCTCGACGTTTGTTGGGGTCCATCGTTTGAAGGGACGTGGACAAGTGCGTCCATTATCAGAATGTCCCAGTCCCTTTGCTGCAGAAACCCGAACAAGCTATCTTCTGTTGCAAGAAACCAAAAGAAAAGCCAAAACAGGATACAATGTGTGAGACAATTGGCAAATTCAGATACCTAACACGCATTTGTACCATCATCACATGCAAGTTTTGGGAGACTGGTTCGTTTTGAGAAATTTACCTCCATTGCGAACAGCTTTGAGATGTAAGATTCCGGTGCCTTGTGGTCCAACCACTGGAAACGAACAAGACACTGAGTGCCTTTTCTGAGAAACAGCTAGCGATGCAGAGTACCATGGCCCTTTCTCAATTGGCTCTCCGATGGCTTCGATCATTGCCTTACTATTCATAACCTTCTCCATTGCCTTGCTGAAAATAAAAGTATAAGGATTTTATTTTTGAGAAATCACCAATGCAACTACGTCATTCTTGAAAATCATGTCATGTTATTGATTTAATGATACAGGGATAAAAGTTTTCGCACAGACAGAAAGTCATGAGGGGCACTGAAAGAATGTGCAACCAAATAACAAATTGGTGCACATGCAACTCAAAAAGATGATTGTTCTGGATATTACTACAACTTCTTAACTGATTCCTAGTGAAGACAGGAAGAAGAAGTATCATACGTAAATTGGCAACACAAGCACAAGATTTATGGGAATACAAACGAGAAATCAGGATATATCCTCGTTAACGGGCGAATTGTACTTTACAGTGAAGCAATGGCAAAGAGGTGCTCTGAAGCACGAGTTTCCTCTGCTAACCAGATCCATAAAAACAACCCAAAACGGAAACTAGGCCACCTGATTGATTGAACTATATTAATCACTGCCACCAAAATTGAGTTCCTTCTGTTGCTTTTGATGTTGAACCTTGTATTAATAAATCCGTTCCATTGATAACAAAAATTGGTCAAAATTGCAACAGCACAGATTAAAACTATATTCCAATGGTCTCAGCTCCTACTTCAACAAAGTTCACCACCCTCTAAACCTGTTTACCAAACTAAAAGCATTTATTTTCTTTCAACTCAGTCACTCGCTTGTAAAGCCTTCTCATAATCAATCAGAAGCAGGAGAAAAACTATGATATACACAAAACCAATCCACAAATCAACTATCAGTGAAGTGGTGCTGACCACACTAGATGCTACTGTGGTAGCAAGAGAGTGTGCATTGCAATAGCTAAACTTCAATGGAAAGATAATGCAGTTTCAATGAACGATGATTTACCAGCTACATGTGCGATAGATAGATAGGTCATCGAGAGCACTCAAAGCAACACCACCAGTGACTGTAATCAAGACAAAAGACACTGCCTTCCGACCAAAAGAACCTAGTGTCACATCTTTCGTGGTTTTGTCCGAGCTGCGCCAAAAAACATTTCATCAGACCATTTAACTACAAAGAGTCATTGATAACAAATTTCGATTCTAAAGGCGTTTCTTCCACAGAAACAAAATGGGTATGGATCTTTCAGCCAAAAGGGACATGGGTCATTCTTCGACTAGAAAACCAGGGAGAATTTGAAATCGCGATAGAGATGAACTTGCTGATTCTCAGAACCACAAGACCGAAAAAGCCTACAGGGTTTAAGATGTTGGACGATCGGATTCTAATTGCAACATCGCAACCCAACACAACATATCCTAATCCCGATAAAAGCAGAAAGTGGAAATTCATGGTCAAGAGAAACTAACGTGAAACGAAAATTAGAGCAGAAAAATCGGAAGAGAAATCGGAGTCTGGATCAACATCTCATGTACCTTGCGGTTGAGGATCGTTTGAAGAGAGAAGTGAGCCGCCTTGCCAACATTTTCTGAAGTGAATTTTCGAGGATTTTGACCAGTGGAACAGTTCGGTAGGGGGAAGATCTGTAGGGTTTTGGGTTTTGCAGCCGATTTTTCTTTTTGTTTAAAATACCTTTTTGTGATGGATAAATGTTATACCAACAAAGCATCAACAAACTATTTGTTTTTTATTTATTATTCTGTATATTCTTTTAGTAATGTTTATTTATACATCAAATTTTCCAGCCAAGTCCTAGAAATTGTTAAAACACTTGTTTCCTTCAATTCAGAACACAACCAACTTATGGAAATGCCTTACCATTTGCTCTCTGCCAATTGTGGAGCAGTTGGTCACATATATTCAAATGATCTCCATGATACTTACATGGTGTCTCATGAGAAACACATTGGAAGCAGTGACACACCTTTCATCTCTGAGATACTAGATTGGGATCCACTGGATATTTTTGATTTTCCTTTGGATTTTCCCATTCAAAGCAATCAAATGGAGGATGGTGGCATCGTGGCATCTGATAACATTCACAATCGAACTGACTAGCCAGAACTGGATGAAGAATTGATTACTAATGAGAATCCTCTAATGTCTACTCACTGGAAAGTTCTTCTCCTTGACACAAGTTCCACATATTGATTTCTTGCGATAAATATTGTGTTTCTCTTGTCTCCACATATCCGTTCTTTACATCTTGTATACCTAACCGTAGAGCACTACGAAGAGACCCATGTTTTATAAGGCTATTGTTTTCAGGTCCAGAAGCCAACTATGCATTCGCAGAGTCAACAACCACAGATTGTTCTGCAGCAGTTATCACCTTGTGAGGAATTTCCACCTCTTGTTAGGACAGCATCCTCAAACAGCAACAACAACAGTTACAACAGTAATAACAATGCAGCAGCTAAGGGACGTAATGCGTTGGACGCCAGAACTTCATGAGGCTTTTGTTGAGGCTGTTAACCAGCTTGGTGGAAGTGAAAGTGAGCATCTTCTCTCTGTTTTTCGTTTTTAAGATCCTCGACTTTGAATTGAGTTAATAACAACGAGGCTCTGGTTTCTGCTGATTCAATGTCTTTTTTAACACAGAAACAACTCCTAAGGGTGTGGCTTGACTATATATCATGTCAAAAGTCATTTGCAGGTGTAATTTTCTTTCTTACTAGCATTTGTTGGAATCCACGAATTTCGACATTAAGATGATTTTATCTGATGGTTAGCAGGTTTTGTAGAGACAAAGTTGACACCGATTGAGCACATTATGTCTCCTGATACGAAACGGTGGGGTTTGGTAACATCACAAGTCCTACACCATTTCTAACCAGATAATGTCTTATAAATAGTCATTATTGAATTTGCAGTGGATGCATATTCACGGAGGCTCTGCGACTGCAGATGGAAGTTCAGAAGCAACTGCATGAGCAGCTCGAGGTACAACGATGTACATGTGTCTTTTGCTTTACGGTGTGAAGTGTTTGTACTCTTGGCATTCCTTGAAGCTGCAAACGGTTAAAAATTGGTTTTCTTAGTGTGCTTTCAAAGAAACATGCAACTTCGGATAGAAGAAAACAAGGAAAAGTCCTATTCCAAATTTCCAACCAATTGTGACCGTATTTTTCATTCCAATCAATGGGGTTTCTTGGCATGGTTGAAATTATGAAAAAGGTCAAAATCAACTTGAACAATTGATCTCGTACTTATTTGAATTCGAATTTATTATGAGTGTATAATACCACATAAACGGAGATAAAGTTTGAATTTTATACACGAATTTTATCTTGCGTGCCTTTTTCAACAATTTTGTTAACGGTGTTATGAAACCATAAAAAAATGTTGAATCATGTCATATCGTAACAACATATGTATCATTATAAAACGATATCATTTTATATTTATAGTTAAAAAATTAACTAATAAATTAGACGATATCGTTTTACATTGGTGGCAAAAACCAATATTTCTAATCATCTATCCATTGCTAAGCTGATACATAATTCAACAATTTTCACGATTTTATAACAGTATTAATTGAATTGTTGAAAAAAGCACACAACATAAAGTTTGTGTAAAAAATTAAATTTTGTCTCTGTTTTTTTGGTATTATACACTAATATTAAATTTTGATTCAAATAAATACCATCGCAATCGTTCAAATTGATTTTGACACCTTTCCCTGTTGAAATCGTAAATTTTGGTACATCCTTCTCTTCTTTAGAATTTTCAAGACACCCTTTTTATGAAAATGAAATGACTATTCCGCGTTTTTAAATTATAGGCTTTTCTCTTTTGGGCTTCTTACTCCTTTTCAAGGATTTGCTTTTGAGTTTTGTTTTGTAAACCGCCGGGGTACGATAAAAATAAAACCCTAGAGTCGATTTACTCTCTGACTATTCTCTATTTTTCTCTCCTTCTCTTTCGTTCAACGATCGGTTTTTCGTCGCTGCTTTTCCTAAGACAAATCGAAGGATGAGGGGATTAGTGAACAAGCTCGTGTCCAGATCTCTCTCCGTTGCCGGAAAATGGCAGCAGCAACAGCTTCGCCGTCTTAACATCCATGAGTATCAGGTTCTTCTCTTCATTTCGATTTTTAACAGTCTATATTCTGCAGAGCTGGCTTTTTCAAGTGTATGCAAATGGGAATTTGATTGCGATCTGTGTATTTTTCTGTTGTTTTGGGGGTTGATCCAGTGATTGATTTACAGTATTGAGCGATAACTGATGGTATTTAGTTTATTGGTTAAGTATGTCGAGTTTATATTTTGATTGTAAGCACAAGTTGACGACCTTGTCTTTTTCTGTTTTTCTTCGTTCTCTTTCAATTGTTGCCAGGGTGCTGAGTTGATGGGAAAATACGGAGTTAATGTACCAAAGGGAGTAGCTGTTTCTTCATTGGATGAAGTTAAAAAGGCTATCCAAGACGTTTTCCCTAATGAAAGCGAGGTAATATCTACAGTGTTTTGTCGTGAGGGACTTATCCTGACTTAAGAGCGTAACGTTGTTGCATTGTACTCTATTGAGTAGTTGTCTCATGGAAGAGTACCCCTTTGCATTGATACAGTTGGTCGTTAAGAGTCAGATTTTGGCTGGTGGAAGAGGTCTTGGAACATTCAAGAGTGGTCTTAAGGGCGGTGTTCACATTGTCAACCGTGATCAGGTTGAAGACATTGCTGGTATTGTACTGAGTTTCTTATTTACAGCCTTCTTCATGTGTTGACGTCTTTTTTCTGTCTCAGAAATGTATTGATTTTATTCGACTTTTTTTTCATTTTCTAGGAAAGATGTTAGGACAAGTACTCGTCACCAAACAAACTGGTCCTCAAGGCAAAGTAGTTAGCAAGGTTTGTTATTGATTACTCATGAAGCTCACAGTGTGTTTCTTTTTTCAATTCTTGTGACTACCATATTTATTCATGGTTTTCCTTGGAAGTTAACTTCTTTGTATCTTAAATTTGAGCAGGTTTACTTGTGTGAGAAATTGTCACTCGTCAATGAGATGTACTTTTCCATAATTCTTGACCGTAAATCTGCTGGACCGGTATGCTACTACGCAAATGAGGAATTGCTATCCGTTTCTCTACTTTTAGGCATGATATTTCTCACACCTGTCAGCAAACTCCAAAACGCTTTTCTTGCCTTTTTCAGCTGATAATTGCCTGTAAAAAGGGCGGTACCAGCATTGAAGATCTTGCTGAGAAGTTCCCTGACATGATTATTAAGGTTGACTCCTTGATTCTTGTTTGTTCTCTTGAAATTTCCTTCTTAGATCCACGCTTATTGATGTGTAGGTGATCCTTTTTGCCTCATTTCATGGTTTTCTGTAGGTACCGATTGATGTCTTTGCAGGAATTACCGATGAAGATGCTGCTAAGGTTGTGGATGGTCTGGCTCCCAAAGCTGCTGACAGAAAAGATTCGATTGAACAAGTGAAGAAGCTATACGAGCTCTTCCGCAAGTGTGACTGTACAATGTTGGAAGTGAGTTCTCTCTCATTTTTTTGGTTCATACACTCGCTTCTCTGTTCAATATCTTTTGTTGAACCCAGCCTTCAATTTCTCTGTTAGATCAACCCCCTCGCTGAGACTTCCACAAATCAGTTGGTAGCTGCTGATGCCAAATTGAACTTTGATGATAATGCTGCTTTCCGACAGAAAGAGATTTTCGCCCTTCGTGATCCAACACAGGAGGATCCACGAGAGGTATGGTCTATTGTCTGTCCCTTGCATCATGCTTTTTTCAGCAAGAGATTTATGTTATGTCGAAAACTTTTGGATGATTAACCTAAGAAAATGTTGGAGGATAATATGGGAGTTAGATAGAATAACTAGTTTAGTTGTTGGTTTAGCTGGTTTGTTTAGTCTTTATTGGGATAACTAATGCTCTGCAAGAAACAACCAATTTAGGTTAATGAAAGCAGAAAGTTTGCGCTTTTTTTCTGTCTTTCAACCTTTAGCTTTTGTTACAATTTGATGAAGGGAAAGTTTGTTTGCTTCATGTAGGTGGCTGCGGCAAAAGTTGACTTGAATTATATCGGATTGGATGGAGAGATTGGTTGCATGGTGAACGGTGCTGGATTGGCAATGGCAACCATGGATATAATCAAATTGCACGGTGGGACTCCCGCCAATTTCCTTGACGTTGGTGGAAACGCTTCTGAACACCAGGTAACAAAACTGTGTTTTATTCATAGTTTCTGGTTATCAAATGAACAGAATTAACGGAAGGTTGTGACAAAAAACAAAAACTAGGTGGTGGAGGCGTTTAAGATACTGACATCAGATGATAAAGTGAAAGCAATATTGGTGAACATATTTGGTGGGATAATGAAATGTGATGTGATAGCTAGTGGAATCGTGAATGCTGCAAAAGAGGTGAGAAAAAATGAATCCATATTTCAGATAATGAAAGTAATCCTCATACAGTGAAACTTGACAGAGAATGTGTTTGTGTGTGTGTGAAGGTATCACTGAAAGTACCAGTAGTTGTTCGTTTAGAAGGAACCAATGTTGAACAGGGAAAGAGAATCCTCAAGGAAAGTGGAATGAAACTCATAACAGCTGATGATTTGGATGATGCAGCAGAGAAAGCTGTTAAAGCATTAGCTAATTAGAAGAGGCTAAATGCATTTGTTACTTCTGTTTCTCTCTCTCTTTTTTATTATACAGAAAGCTGCTTTCGTTTTTCTATGATTCTCAACCATTTTTTATGGTCGATACAAATTTTTCATGTTTGTTGCAGATATAATTTGCTGAAACGGATCAATAATGAATGAACTAATAGTATCTTCTTCTTCTTTTTCTTTGCGAAAATAATGTATAAATCGGAATTCTCAATGAAAATAAAACAAACAAAAAAAAGTTTATCCTTGTGTAGTAAAATAATAATTCATGGTACAAGAATGAACACTAAAATCTAATATCGATATGTTCAATGAAAATTAGTCATGATGTGGAGCTCTCCTTTCAAAAATCATCTCTGTTGTCGAATTGAGGCATAGATCTCACGGAACCAGTCTCAGACATAAAATCCGACATATTATCCACTTCAGATGTTCTTGTCGATCTTGATGATCCTCCTCCATTAACAGATTCTTTCGTCTTCTTCTTCCTCTTCGATTTCTTCGGAATTTCCGGTAATCCTGTACTCTGATTTGGCCATGGATAAGATTCTTCTTGTCCAGACACTTCCTTCGGTTTACTTGACGACGATGACGATGATGTTCCTTTGTTCGAAGACCGACGTTTACTTTTATCAGTTGATTTTTCTTTTGTCGGAGAGCCTTTCTCCGACCCCGACTTCCTCGTAGATTTTGGTAGTTTTGGTAAATCTCTAGACTTACCACTACATTCCGACATACATTTCACGGAGGAATCTTCTTCTCCACCTCCTTGACCAGTTTCGATTCCCTCGCCGGATTTGAATTCGTTCATCTTTCAAATATATATAATTCATACAAACAACATTAAAACCAAATAAATTATTCGTTTGATCCAAACAGATAGAAGAAAATAAATACCCAGCTTGGTGCGGTGGCAGTATTAGCCGATGGTCCATCCCAACCAATATGAGCAACATGCTTTACGTCAGTTGGATTTCCAATCTGTATTTCTTCTTCTTTTTCACTTTCTACCATTACATAAAACAACATTCTATTAATGAATCTCTTTTCTTTTTCTTCTATAAACATTATAGATAACTGGATATTTATTACAATGGGATTCCACTTTTTGAAGAAAAGAAAAACAAGAGAGGATGGACTTTTACCAAATACTTGGGAAATGTATCGCAGACCTTTCAATAGACTTTTCATCTTGTTGCTTGACATTACAAGAATACTGCTCTCAAGACTCCAAAATCCATTTTGGAGACAACAAAGAAAGAAAGTTGAAGGTTTATCTTTTAAGCGGATTCTCCTATCAAAAAGAAGGAACTACAACAAAAGAGAAAATAGTTTCATAACAGAAAAATGTTTGTAAATTCAGCCAAAAATCCTCGAATTTCAGGAGAAAAACAACACAAAGGTTCATCAGACAAAGAAACGAAGAGAAAACAAAAAACAATAAAGGAAACTAAGAAAATGATTGTTGGAAGAATGGTGGAGAGAGTATAAAGGTAATGCGGCAAAACAAACGAGTGGAAAATGTTATTTTAAACCAAGATTTTCGTTAATCTTATGGTTAAGATTTGTTTAACTTATTAAGCTATTAGAAATTATCAAATTTAGGATTCGTGTTAATTAACATGTTTTTGGGATTTCTTTATCATTAATTTATCAAAATCTGGATTAGAAAAAATAAAGAATGGTAGACAAACTTTAATTGCAGAAGAAAGAAGCAGCACTAGTCAATTTTATTATTTGATTAATCACAGATTTGGTGTATTTTTAATTTATTCCTTGTTTCAAATCTAAAAAACCAATTTTTAAAAATACCACTAAAAATTATGATGAATAGTTTTATTTTTCTAAAAATATTATCAATTTCTTTTAAAATAGTACCAAAACTAAAATTAAAATTAAAATTTTAAAATTACATCATAAAATTTAAACCAAAACCGTAAATTTAAAATATTAAACTCAAATCTGAATATTTAAATTATAAAAATATAAAAATATAAAAATATTTATAATATTTATGATATTTTTGGATATTAGGCCAATTATCTAAAATAACAATATTTCAAAATTTTGTTCAAATATATTACCAATCATTTAAATTTCTCAAAAAATATAAATTTAACAATAAAATAATTAAAAATTTATTAAATTTGGAAGATAAACTTAAAAATGTTATTTTATGGTATTACTCAAACAAAATATATAACGGTATTTTTGAAAAATAAAACTATAGATTAGTATTTTTTGAAAACAAATACTTTTCACAGGTTTTAACAGTTCTGATTTGCTTAGGTCTGGGCATTCGGATATTCGGTTCGGTTTCGATCGGTTCGATTATTAAATTTAAAAACCAAAAATAACCAGAATAATCGAAATAACCAAAAATAATCGAAAATAATCAAAAATAACCGAAAAATAACCGAAAAATAACCAAAAAATAACTGAAAATAACCGAAAAATAACCGAAAAATAACTGAAAAATAACTGAAATAATCGAAAAAACTGAAATAACCGAAAATAACTAAAAAATAACCAAAAATCTGAAAATATTTTTGGATAACAGAAAATAACCAAAAATAATTCGATTTTTTTTTTATATTATTTCGATTTTCGATTCAGTTTTGGTTACTAATCAATAACCATAGTTTTCTAAAATAATATCCGTTCGTCTATTTTTTTATAACTAAATACCAACTAAAATCATTTTTTAGTTCGGTTTCATTTCAATTTATTCGGTTCGGATTATTTGCCCAGGCCTACCGATAAATTTTTTTTTGAGGCAAGAAAATAATAATGAAGCGAAGGCAAAAGATTATTAATTTATTACCAAAGAAAAAACAAAAAATATGGAATGTAAACTCACAGCGTCTTCCAATAAATTACATAAGAAATGGAAATTAAAGTATTAGGGAGTTCACTTTTATAACTCCAAAACGGCACACAGTTTACCACACACAAAAAAAACATAACATAAGAAGATTTTGAACAAATAAATGAAGAAAAGAATCATCAAAGCTTTTTCATCACTCCTTCCAGAATCTTTCAAGAGATTCCTTAGCCGGCGATGATAAACTTTCCGATAAAAAAGAAAACTGTCTCTCAGTTTATAAAGTGGAACCAAATCTTTATTGCCTATTATTAGCCTGCCAGAAACACACAACATATTCATTACTATAATTGACATTATACATATCTCTTCAAGAACTTAAAAATGACAAGAAAGAAACCTTTTTCAGGAACTTTTCATGTATCTTCAACGCTTCTTTACACGCTTTTTTTGCGTCAAGATTACCAGCGATGTCTCCGAGTATCTGCAACCCAACGTAAAGTTGAAGTTTACGGTGTTTGGTGGCTTTATTATCTATGCCTTTGAGAGAAGGAAAGGGAAAAGAGAGACACCTGAACAACGTCGTCTAGGCCTTTAGCTTCCTTCAACAGACGTTTGTTCTTTGTCTGCAGAACGCTTGCAACCACGAAAACAGCAAGCGTATTGCGATGTTGCTCATTCTGTCCGCTGTTTACGTACTTCCTCTCAAACTTACCATACCTTTTTAGTAACTTGGGATCGTCTGCTACCTTGTTTCGGTTTTCTAGTTCCTCGTATGTTGCAAACATGTTTGGATTATACTCCATAGCCCACATCATCTGTAACCAAAATCCATCTCACATTATTCTCATTATCCGAACAACAGAAACACGCAGCAAGATCTTGCCAGCTTCAGAAAACAACCACAGCAAGTAAAATCAGAAACCAACCCAAGAAATTCAGAAATTTGGATATGAAAAAGCATTGTTGTTACCTCCCAGAGGTACAAAGCGTCTAGGAATGAGAATTCTCTCCTGAAAAGTACCATCAACATCCGAATAGCAAACAGATACTCCCCACCATCGAGATCCTCTGTCAAGTAAAGAAGTTTTAGCTCACCAACAAGAAGAGTGTACGTGACAGCACAACACTCTTACCTAGATGTTGATGGAGCCGAGGATCAACCGTTTTAATGACCTGTGAGAGCACACCCAGCTGTGTCTGGACACCCATTGATGTTGCTGTTGCCCTGAAATTTTCTCTCTGAATTTCAAGAAAACAATAAACAGTGAATACAATCAATGGTCCGGTGATGACAAAACATGAGAAGTCATGGGATAGATTATCACCAGTCTTCGCATTGCACGCTCAAAGCACCAGAAAGCATCGGCTTCATCCTCAAAGAGGATTATCATTGGGGAACAAATATCATTCATTCCTACATAGAGTAACAAAATGGATCTCTTCTTTTCTGTTTTATAACATAAGGTTTATCATTAACAGAAAGTACACTAACCCTGAACGTAACCGATATCGAGATTCAACCAAGTATATATGGCAAGAACATCCCATAGTTTTGATTGATTACTACCAGTCTCATAAAAGGAAAGATACCGATCTGTTCTAGCAACGTCAAGGCCTGCAAAAACATTTCACTGTTAGGTCGTTGTAAAGGAATATGTAACACAATAATGGTTTTTTTGAAAAGGTATGTACACAAAACTTAAATATGTAATGGCATACCGATCTGATGTAAAGAGAGCATCCATTGGAGCACTCTCTCGTCTGTAACGGTGTTTTTCACAACCCATCCTTGATTTTCAACAGAAGATTCTTCTATTGGTTTCCCATTTTCTGAAACCACTGCCATTGTTATGAATTCCCCGCTGCCAATGACAGGAACCATTTTCTTACATTCTTCTTTCCATGCACCATACTGCTCCCTTGAATGATCAATGGCATTTAAAGTTAGCCATGACGTGATGGAATCTATAAACTAGTTGAGCTTTGAGTAGGATGGAACCAGCTTAATAGTACCTTCTTTGAATCCTGAGCTTGTTCCTTTCGTCAAAAGTGCTGTCTGGATCATA
The DNA here is from genome assembly GCA_018901935.1 of Pugionium cornutum. Lineage (NCBI taxonomy): Eukaryota > Viridiplantae > Streptophyta > Magnoliopsida > Brassicales > Brassicaceae > Pugionium > Pugionium cornutum. The sequence goes on along the minus strand of CM032160.1, from coordinate 32,992,301 downwards.
GCATCCTAACAAAAACTCCCAAACAGCGCCTTTGACCGAAGGATGAATTCCCTGATTGAGAAACCAAGTGAACAACAACAGCAAGGGCATAGACCAGAAGAGATTGAAACAAGACTATGACCAAAAAAAAGAGAGAGAGAATAGACTCACTCCACGCTGTATACGTCTAAGCACTTTTTCCATATCCAAATGCCCATCTTCAGTAAAAGCAGCGTGCCATCTTCTAGCACTTAGAGTTTTGCCAGCCTGAAAATTACGTATCAAGATGGATCATCCCATAGCTACTAATCTAAGATCTGATAAGACCTCTCTATATATCAATTCCTCAAAGATGATTGAGAAAAATGGATGGTGAAAACACACAAACCCGTGATTTAAATCGGGTCCTTGGAACATCTGCTTGACATTCTGGTCTAACTGGATAGAAACCTTGCAAATCTTCTCCTCCGGATTTCCACATAAATCCGCAGCAATTCATTCAATCTTCTTCCTCAATTTTTAGATATCATTCATTTTAGAGATCTAACCGGAACCACTAAAAACGCAAAATCAGATCTTTTTTTTTAGGTGGAGAAAAACGAAGAAAAAAAGACTTCACAATATGAAGACAGACAAGAACCGGGTACATGATATTTCAACGGAGAAGCTCCCATGGTTCAATAATATCTTATAATTGAAACAAAATCACCATCATCACCATCATGATCATCACAAGAGACATTTCAAAATAAGCAATCAGAACATCATTTCAGAGAATCCAGAATCCGACAGACCCATGACTTTTAAAATCAATTACAAAGAATACGAACACAAGGGTATACAAAACATACAGGAACAGATTATGCAGATTGAGATCCTAAACAGGCGGACTCTCGACAATCTTCGAACACATGCCTGTCTTCTTCCTTCTTCTTCTTTTTCTTCCTCCATCATTCTATTTCTAGGACTCTGCATATTAACCAAAACCAAGCCGAATTTATGAGTTTCGGTTCAGTTTCGATTAAACCGATTGGCTTCGGTTAGAAAACGGATCCACCCATTTTATAATGGGCCTTTTTGGTTAATTGATTCTCCTCCGAAAATGGTCATCTTCAATTTATCCTATGTATTTTGGTAGACAACTTAACATGTTCATGAGAAACATATAGACATTTTCGTAGTCTGTAAGTGACTCAAGCTTTAAAGGCTTATTGGTTTTGTGTACGAACATGCAACAGATTCATTCTTCCTTCCCCGGTTAGACTTTTTACATAATGAAAACTGTTTCAATATGCTTATTGCGACTCCTAAGCAACATACAATCTTCCATGGGTTCTTGCACATGAACTACAACTATATATTCACCTTACGTCGTAGAAAGTGTCTTCCTCAACTTGTATACTTTCCCTTCTTCTTTTTTGACGAAACCTTGAGGTTGATCAAATATACTATAGCTCATTTGATTTAACTCACCATATAAGAATGCGAGCTGATAAAATAGTCCAGTTTTCTATGAGCCGTAGTGGCCGTAATGGTTTTGATCATATCCTATCTTGCCACTGGTGCATGTACCTTAGTAT